>JAQQSW010022399.1:0-10466 GCA_028646575.1 Pseudocheirus occidentalis
TGGTTTTTTCAAGGAGATATTTCACATTGCTTTCTATTTATTCATTTCTTTGTAACTGTTTAATAGTATCTTGGTTTCTCATAAAGTCATTAGCTTCTACTTGCTCCACTCTAATTCTGAAGGAATTATTCTCTTCAGAATGTTTTTGAGATTCTTTTTCCATCTGGCAGATTCGAATTTTTAAAGCATTCTTCTCCTGATTGGCTTTCTGGGCCTCTTTTGCCATTTGAGTTAATCTATTTTTAAAAGTGTTGTTTTCTTCAGTCAGATTTTGACTCTCTTTTAATGATTTTCTTGCACCTTCTCATTTCTCTTCCCAATTTTTCCTCCTCTTCTCTGATTTGTTTTTCAAAGTCCTTTTTCATTTGATCTATAGCTTCTAGGCATTCTTCAAGTGTCTTGGAAGCATTGGTGTGGGAGTTCTGACTGGGTTGTCTTCTTCCATGCTTTGATCCTTTTTGTCCACAAAAAAGGATTCTAGAGTTTTATTGCTCTTCTTATTTTGCTTCCTTTTCCTCGTGTTGGCCAGTCAATTAATTGGTTGGTTTTTTTAGCTTTGTGAAACTCTGCTTCCAGTGGGGGAAAGCTCTGTTACAAATTGCTGGGGTTTTCACAGCTCCCGGAGCTATTAGGGGGTGCTGCAGCCACCACCAACTTTGGTTTGCTGAAAGCACTCCTCAGTATCAGCACCCAAGACCATGATCCAGATCCAGGCTGCTCAACGCAAGAGCCCTTGGCCCTGGTCAATTGTCTCAGCCCCCCTGCAGGGTCTTCAGGCCAGGAGCTCTGAAGCATCCCAGTGGAGGCAGTTGTCGGTTACAACAGATCCTGCCCTTCCCCCACTGCTTCCTTGCCCGGGGGGCATCTTGGTTGGACTGCTTTTCCTCCCCCAAAATTAGCTTGAAAGCTACACTTTCACTGACCTTTCTCTAATCCTTATTGTTCCTGACTTGATAGATGTGGAGATCACTCCAGGTGCTGTAGATCTGCTCCCTGGTGTAGACTCATGATGCGACTTGGGAGGCTCAGCCCTGGGGCCTGGCTGTGGTTTTGGGCTGGGCTGGAATTGGCTCCCGGCCTGCCGTGTTGAGCCCCTCCTGCTGAGCTGCCTTCAGCAAGAGATGTGTTTTCTGTATTTTTGTGAGTTTGGGAGCCCTAGAATTTGTTTAGAGTCATATTTTATGGGTATTTAGGGTGGCTGTGTGAGAGCTGCGGAACTTTGCTGCTTCTACACCGCCATCTTGGCTCTGCCCCTCCTCATTTTACTTATTACCACAAATGGTGCCACTATAAATATTTTTTTGTATTTATAAGATCTTTCCCTCTATTTTTGACCTCCTTGAGGGTAAATGCTAAGTGCTAGTATGGCTATATCAGAAAATATGAGCAGTTCAATTGTTTCTATCAGATTTCTAAATTATTTCCATAATGATTGCAGAAGTGTATTAGTGTGCCTATTTTCCCACAACCTCTCCAACATTGACTTCTTTTCTATTATCAATTTTGCCAATTTTCTGGGCATGAGTTATAACCTCAGAATTGTTTCAATTTGCATTTTTCTGATTATTGGTGATTTGGAATGGCAAGTAATAAATTTTAATGAGTTGTGAACTAAGCCAAAGATAAAAACCCAAATTCAAAGAATGTGACCCAGTTTATAATGAAGCTGAACCTATTTATCTTTTCAAACTTCTAGACTGTAACATTACCAGAACATGAACATATTCTCTGAATTCCATCCATTTTTTCTATTCAGTTTGTGTCCTAGATTTATCTTCATATTAGGTCTTGCAGAAAATGTAGGGGTATTTGGCAGTTTCTGGATTATTTTCTGAGCTGTGTGGGGAAACATGAAAGGTTTTCTTTTATTCTTGATTGCAATCCATTGCACCTTTAATTAATAACTCTCTCTGACTTAATAAGTGAAAGACAAAATGTCATGTGTTAGACAGGAAAAAATTATATCTGCTCATTCAGGCAGATTATATATGTCATGAAGAAATGTCTTCAAAAACATTGGCAAAACCTCAACTGAGTTTTCACTTATAGCTTGATTGGTCCCTTTGCCACTGGGTAGAAAAGCTGTCCCTTACAGCAACTTTTTTTTAAATGTTTCCATAGTTCTTTCTTATGGAATGGTATTGTCCTTGAAATCTCAGGGGAATAATTTTCAATTTCTACATCAAGTTGTCATTAAAATACAGTCCAGTTCTCAGTCTGTACATTCATGTCATCCAAATTATTGATCCTTTAAAATCCAAGATCATTAAGAACCTGAACAGGGACCTTGGTGACACAGGTAAAAGAATTTTTATTACAGAGCTTAACAAAGGTTAATTTGGGCACCCAATTAGCTCCTCATCTCCTTTTCCAAAGACAGGATGGGATGCCTTTTCTCACAGAAAATGAAAAGTTCAAAGCAGCCAAAATTTGAGGAGAAGGTTTTAAATGTAATAAAGGATAAAAAATTCATGCTATCAAATGCCCTAGGTATGAAAGGTTAAAAAGTGAACAGCTACCCTTTCTTTCATCTCTTCCCCCTATCCTCCTACAAATCAGTTGGCATAGTAGAGGGGATGGAATCCCCCTTGTTCATGATTGCCACTTCCAGATTCTTCTATCACCTTCACTAGGACACATCTCCTTCTTTGAGGTTCATTCTATCTAACTTTATCACTTGATCTAGAGCTTGGTTACTATTATCTTTTGAACTCCTGAGTTCAGTGGTAGGATATGCTTGGCACATGTATTTCTCTCCTCCCCATCTCCTGTTCTTATACTAGGGGACTTAAATGGATATATTGATGCTCCCTCAAATAACCTAACTTTCTGGTTCTCAATCTGTTCAATTCCTATGATTTTCATTTTACCTTAGCTCCACACAGAGATGGTCAGATCCTTGATCTTGCCATCACCCACTACTCTTTCATTTCCTCATTCAGAAACTCCAAAAATTCCTTATCTAAACATAATCTTCTTTCATATCATCTTTTCCCTGGCCTTTTGACCCCCTAACTCTATTCTTCATCCTCACCCTACTTCTGTTTCCTCTACTCCTCTGTCCTAGACATCATGCTACCTAGGTTATATTTTCTTCCCTTTTCCATCTTGACCCTTGGTGAACTCTACCCTATCTTTTATTCTTGAATCCCTTACTATTTTGTCCTATTGCTTATCAAATCTTGCTAACCTCCAACTCTGGAATACTCCCACCATTTGCTTCTTTGCTTCTATTCATGTGCTGTTGAACGAATCTAGAAGAAATCTTGAAATCATGCTGATTAAGTCCAGTATAAGTGAATGGAATTTGATATCAGCTGAACTGCAGCAAGACAAACATTTTATTCCTTTATAATCAGTTCAATATCTCACTCTCCACATAGACTATTCCCAAGCTTCTTGTCTCTCTTCAAGCCACCTCGAGCAGCGTCTGCCCCCACCTTCTCAGCCAAGGACTTTATCTCACAAAAAAATAATAAGGTCATATGCCTAAAGTTCCTATTTCTCCCCTCTTCATCATCTCATATCATTCTGATATCTTGCTATGCTATCTTCACTCCTACATCACATAAAGAAGTAGCCCCTTTTGTTGCCAAAGCAACCTTTCTACATGCGCCCTTGATCCCATCCCTTCTTGTCTTTTTCAGCAAATTGGCCCCACCATCATCCCCATTTTGTCTTTTATTTCTTTGATCTATTGACTTCTCTGCTTTAAAACAGTCATGTCTCCTTCCATCCTGAAAAATCTCCTCACTTGACCCTACCATCTTCATTAGCTATTTTCCTATATCTCTCCTCCTGCTGGTAGCCGAATTCCTTGAGAAAGCCATGTAAAACCAGGGACCTCCAGTTCTTTTCCTTTCACTCTCTTCTAAACCTTCTGGAATTTGGATCCAACTTAATCATTCAACTAAAAATGTCTTTTCCAGAGTTACTAATGAGTTCTTAATTGTCAAATCTAATGACTTTTAATCAGTTGTGATCTTCCTTGACCTCTCTGCACCATTTGAGACTGGGAGTCACCTTCTCTTCCTAGATACTCTTCTGTCTAGGTTTTTATGTCATTTTTTTGTCATTACTTTCTCTTTGATCACTCCTCAGTCTCCTTTGCTGATATTTCATCTATGTCATACTCTGTAACCATGGATAGCCCCCAAAGTTTTGTCCTGAGTGTTCTTCTCTTTTCCCTTTATACTAGCTCTCCAAGTCAGCAGTTCTCAACCCGTGGGTTTTGACCCCTTTGGGGGTCCAACAACCCTTTAACTGAAGTCACAGGGGTCGCCTAAGACCATGGGAAAACACATATTTCTGATGGTCTTAGAAATGGAGACACCACTCCTCTGTCTCCAGGTGTGTCTGCCCACATGCAGACACGCCCACATATGAGTATTAAAGGGTGGAGGCATTAGGAAGGTTGAAAACCACTGCTCTAAGTGATCTCATCTATTCCCATGAGTTCAATTATCTCCATGCATATAATTCATGGATTTATATAGCCAACTCTAGCCTTTCTTCTGAACTACAGTTATACATCACCAACTGACTCTTAGACATCTTGAACTGGATTTCCATAGGCACCTCAAACTGAACAAGTTCAAAACAGAACTCACTTTTTTTCCTCTCCTTTTGACCTT
The DNA here is from genome assembly GCA_028646575.1 of Pseudocheirus occidentalis. Classification (NCBI taxonomy): domain Eukaryota; kingdom Metazoa; phylum Chordata; class Mammalia; order Diprotodontia; family Pseudocheiridae; genus Pseudocheirus; species Pseudocheirus occidentalis. Next base: position 4,635 of record JAQQSW010022399.1, read on the forward strand.
TCATATTAATGTTGAGGGAACCATTATCCTCCCAGTCACCTAGGCTTGCAACTTCAGTGTCATACTCAATTTCTCACTCTCATTCATCCCACATATCTAATCCCCAATTAGACTGTATGATTTTATTTTCCACAATGTTTCTTTTATATGTCCCTCTTTCTCTATCCATATGACCACAATGCTATTTCAAATTATCTTTGCCTCTTTCAAGGATTATTGTAATAGTCTTCTAATTGGTTTCCTTTCCTCAATTCTCTTCCTGCTCTAATCCATCCTTCACACAGTAGCCAAGGTGATTTTTTTCTTTTTTCTCCCAAATTTGATTTCCCCCCGTCAGTTATGTTTTTAAATTTTGAGTTCCAAATTTCCTACCCCCTTCCTTCCTTTTTCCCTCCTTGAAAAGGGAAACAATGTTATATAGATTGTACATGTGCAGTCTGGCAAAACATTTCTATATTAGCTATATTGCAAAAGAAATTTCAGACCAAAACATCCCAAGAATAATAAACTTTAAAAAATCATGCTTTAATCTGCATTCAGACTCCATCAGTTCTTTCTCAAGGTGGAGTGCAATTTTAATAAGTCCTTTGGAATTGTCTCAGCCTTGTATTGATGAGAAAAGCTGTCATTCACAGATGATCATCATACAATATTGCCATTACTGTGTACATTGTTCTCCTGGCTCTGCTCATTTTACTTTGCATCAGTTCATGTAAGTCTTCTCAGATTTTTCAGAAAATATATTGCTCATTATTTTTTATAGAAAAATAGTATTCTGAAGTCATATACTACAGCCTGTTCAGTCATTCCCCAATTGATGGGCACTCCCTCAATTTCCAATTTGTTGCCACTATAAAAGAGCTGCTATAACTATTTTTGTCCACATAGGTCCTTTACCTTTTACTTTGATCTCTTTGGGCTGTGAACCTAGAAGTGGGATGGCTGGGTCACAGGGTATACTCAGTTTTTATCCCTTTGGGCATAGTTTCAAATAGCTCTCAAGGTGATTTTTCTAAGGCTGACTACGTCACTGTCCTAATCAGTGTGCTGTAGTGGTTCTCTATTACCTCTAGAATCAAATAGAAACTATCCTGTTTGGCATTTAAGATCTCTTTATAACCTGGCCTTTTCTTACCTTTTCCAATTTTCTTATAATTTACTCTCTTCCATGTTATATGATACAGCAGCATTAACCTACTTGCAGTTCCCTGATCACAATATTACATCTTTCATCTCTGTGCTTCTGTTAGGAGGCCTTTTCTGGTTCCTCCAGGAGCCAAGGCCAATCTGAATAGGTGCAGATTGCTTTCCATTTACCTTCAATATATTTTGAATGTAACTAGATATTAACAGCTTCCCTATTAGAATGTAAACATGGGGTGGCTAAATGACGCAGTGAATAGGGCACTGGCCCTTGAGTCAGGAGAGCCTAAATTCAAATCTGACTTCAGACACTTAACACACACAAAAGTAGCCATGTAACTTTGGACAAGTCACTTAACCCCAATTGCCCTGCCTTCTTCCCTCCAAAAAGCAAGCAAAAAAAAAAGAATGTAAACATGTTTAGGTCAGGGATTATTTTTGCCTTTCTTTATATCTCCAGACCATGGCAAAATGCCTGGCATACAGTAAGCACTTAATAAATACTTGATGGCTGACTGGCAAAAACAGTGTAAAATGTGATAGGCAGATGGCCAGAAACAAAAAGATTTCTGAAGAGGTCAAATGGAGGAGACTGACAAAACAACAATAGATTGAGGAAGTCTTCCCATATAATGACTCTACAGACATCATTGAGTGGCAGTATGAGGAGATCTAAGGAGACAATTTATCACAATATTTTGGGAGACTTAACCCTCGTAATTCAGTTTGAGAAGCGGAAGACATGCCTATAATGTTGAACTTTTTTTTCTTTTTTTTTTTTAATTTACTTGTTTGTTTACTTTTAGTCTACAAGATTCAGTTCCAGAAGCACTTGAGTTTCAGGTTTTCTTCCCTTCCTTCCCCCTCTGGCCCCCCTCCCCCCATGGTGGCATACAATCACATATAGGATCTGTAAGATCTTTCACATTGTACAATAGTCTGGTTGTATAGAAGCGCTGTAACCAATGGAGTGAACAATGGGAAAAAAGAAATGAAAACCAAATATAGAAAGGAATGATAGTATATTTTGCTTCAGTCTCCATTTAAACTCTGGTCTTTCTAGATCCTTCTCTGAATGTAGATACCTCCTTCCATTCTGAGACTTGTAGAGTTGTCTTTTAACTGTGCATTGCTGAGAAGAGTCCAATTTATCAAGGCTGGTTGTCACACTATAATGTTGAACTTTAAAAATAAAGCCCTTGTAGTGAAAGATAAGGAAGGCATTTAATGCAGTTTTGGCAGAGGCTATTTCTCATTTCCCTCCCTAGACAGTGCCCCTAATTTATCTGACTCCACCTTGGTAATTTGAAACTTTATTGATGGGATTTGCTCAAGAAGGCCTAGAACTGACATAGCTCAAGAAGAGAAAATGGGAGGAAGAAGAAAGGTTGAAAAGCAAAGCAGAAGGCAGAATCAAGGCAGTAATCATATCCCTGTTCATTCACCTCTCTGCAAACTTCTCCCTTTGTTTCCTGTCCCCACTAAAGGTCTAACCTCAGAAGCAGTTCTAAGAGTCAAACACCCTTAAATGGACTAGAGGACATTAAAGATATAAGAAAGGTATTTGGAGAGATAAGGAAATAAATTGCATTAGGTGGAGGGATTTAGGAAAACACTATAGAAGGGTAATGCAAACTTTTGGTGTGACAGTTTAGAGCAGTCGTTCTCAACCTTCCTAATGCCTCGACCCTTTAATACTTGTATGTGGGCATATCTGCATGTGGGTGGAGCTGCCTGGAGATGGATAGAGGAGCAGTGTCTCAGTTCCTAATGAAGTGTGTGCCCAAAGAGGGTTAGGGCTGCCTGAGACCCCAAAATACCAACACGCCGGGTCCTGCTGAAAGAATTCCACTCAAGTCTTCTCAGCCAAAGAAAAAGTAAAGTTTATTGAAAGTTCAAATTTGCCATGTGGGGTGCTAGGCCATTTCAAGGTGCTCTCACAGAGCAAGTCTGTGTGCTAGGGCATTCTAAACTCCAGTAATGAGTTTGGGGAGGGTCTTCAGGTGGAGTTATTGAGGTCAATGCAAGAGTAGATTGATATTTTGATAGGCTCAAGGGTGGGAAGCAGATAGAACAAAAGGGGGCTAAAGACTTGGGCAGAGACACAACTTAAGGCTCATAACCTCAGGCGAATGTCTTGCCTGGGAAGGTTTACTTTCCCAGAGCCTGCACCTTAAAGAATCAAGGAGAGCTCAAAAAAAGGGGGGGGGGTGTCCCAGAGCCTATACCTCATCACTAAGACCATCATAAATATGCATATTCTGATAGTCTTAGGCCACCCTTGTGACCCCTGTGAAAGGGTTGTTCAATCCCCAAAAGGGGTTGGGACCCACAGGTTGAGAATTGCTGGTTTAGAGAGAAAAGAGAAGATCAAGGACAGAGACTTGTGGGATATTTTCAGGGGATATGGCATGCATGAAAAGCCATTAATATAATTTTTTTTAAAGTCTTGTGCCTTAGATACTAAAATTAATTTCAGCCATGCCCCACTGTGGCCACAACCCAAACCTAGTCATCATTTAGAGATGCTTCACCTTTACTCAGTCTTAGAACTTTTCAAATGCAGGCTCCTTACCTGTCTGGTATCTCTTAAGGTTCCCCTAAGTCAATAGTCCCATTCCTCATCTTTATTGGAATTTTCCAGTTACTTGGCCCTTTCTACTCTGTGCCTATTCATGGTGACTCTCCCCCTGCTCACTATCCTAATATCCTTTCTAATTAAATTAATTAATGTCCTTTTATATTATAGGATAAAGTAGTTTCTGTAGGAGTAACAAGACTGGCCTGGCTACCTAAATACGATAAGCTGCTTCTACTAAACAGGGGTATAGTCATAAGGTTACCAATTTTCGCAGTGCATTGCAGCCATACTTAAAACTTTTAAAAATCCATTTTGAACTTAAATACATAAAGACCAAAAAGAGAGAGAACATTTCCACATATGCTACACAACCTAAAAAGAAGATTCAATATGAAACCATGAATTTACATTTCATACTCTTTACTTTTTTGAAAAAAAATATAAGTACTGCTCATAGTTTTCTTTTTTTTTTTCAAATTTTCAATTCATTTTGAACTTAAATACATAAAGACAAAAATCAGTTGTACTTTTGCATGTTATTCGTGTATATACATTTGTATCATTGATACTCTAATACATTTCTGTTGTTCTATGCTGGGAACCCTGGAATCCAAAGACAAACAACATGGGTCCTGCCCCAAATGAATTTGACCCAAGCCTTCATTCAATCAGAAACAAGGTTTCTTAGAACACTGGTCAGGGTGGGTGAGATTTTAAGAATCCTTGCTCTTGACCAGATTTTAAGAATCTGAGCACTGGGCAGATTCTTAAGGAATCTGAGCCATTGGCTAGACTTAAAAAATCTGAGAGTATTTGTGACTACAAATAGGCCAGACTCTTAAGGAATCTGAGCAATTTAATCTGAGCAATTTAATGGACTCCATATACAAAAATACTGTGGAAAGGATCTAGGAATGGACAAGCAATCTGGGTTGACTAGTGGGGGGGGGGGGTAACAGATAAAGACAAGAAAGGACCAGGACCCCAGGCAAATGCCAGGGACCTGATCGACATGGAAATGATAGAATCCAGCAGTAGTGGTTTAGGGTGGGGTCAGGTGCAGCCTCCTTATGTGTGTATAGTAAAATAAATGACAACTAATCTAATCTAATCCAACAACCATTTACTAGGCATTTACTATGTGCCAGGCTTTGTGCTAAACTCTAGGATTACAATGAATGAAAAGGAAGACAATCCCTGCCCTCAAAGAACGTACAATCGAATGGGGGGAAATAACACTTGAAAGGAGTGGGGTGGGGTGAGGTGGAAAACCAAGGACTACCCATCATTGGGGCATCTTATTCTGTGCAGTTGAAACCAGACAGAGTAGTAGATGTGGAGTGAATAGAGTCAAGTATCTGTCCTCTATAAACGAAGACTGGGAGGAGTTTGGTAGTCCATTCTACAGCCCTCCAATCAGAGGGCAGAGAAGGCTGGAAGAGATGGTTGTTAATCAAGGCTTGAGGTAGCAGCATAGTGGTGAAATCAGAAGTGATAAGTTCAACCTTGGAAACAGAGCTTGTTCCTTGGAGTTGAAACCAAGCAGGGAAGCAAAGGCTAAGTGGAATGATTGCGTTTTAAGTTTTTTTTTCCAGCTTCATATTCATGGGAACCAGAAGATATAGGGCCAATAGTCACCTTGGGCAGGTTACTGGTTCTCCTGGGTCAGTTCTTAATCCTGGGGACATGGTTCAATGAATAAGGAAGATTGCTTCTGATCATGAAGATTATGAGACTTGAAGCATGACTTGAAACTCATGGTTCAGGTAAGTGATCATAATAGCTAATGATGATGATAATGAAAGCTAACATTAATATAGCATTTATAATATGCCAAGAACTGTGCCAAATACTTTAAAATTAAGATCTCCTTTGATCCTTATGACATTTAATCCTCCCTGCCTGGGAAATAGGTGCTGTTATTATCCCCATTTTACAGAAAAGGAGATAAACAGAGGGTAAGAAGCTTGCCTGGGGTCACATAACTAGTAAGTGTCTGAGATCAGTTTGAACTCAGGTCTTCCTGACCCTAGCTAGGAGCCTGTACATCATTCTTCCACTTAACTACAGTCTCAGGAGACAGTAGAGGTTTTCTTTTTTTTTTTTTT
>JAQQSW010022400.1:0-10466 GCA_028646575.1 Pseudocheirus occidentalis
AAACTTTTTTTAGCATGAGGATAGGTGAAGGAAATACAAATGTGTGTGTGTGTGTGTGTGTATATATATATACTTACACATATGTCCATATAGGAGGCTACATATGCGTATGAATACATATCTGAGCATTTGTGTATATGTGTATATAGAGGGTATAGGATGAATTCAATACTTTAAAAGGGGAAATTCTGAGGTGGGTGAGGACTAGAACGAGAGGAGACAGGGAGAGACAAAATGGGGTTAATCATCCCATATAGAAGAGGCAAGGGATAACTGTTACAACTTTACTTTCAATTCCTCTCATTGAATTTGGTTTAGGGAAGAAATGACATAAACTCTAAACTGGGCATCATGCCACACAGGAGAGTAGGGGGCATGGGGATGAGAGGGGTGATGACTGAGGGGTGGGCAGGGTCTGGGGGAGGGATGCTGGAAGCACACACTTCAGTAAAGGGACAGGGGCAGGGTAGACAACAGAACAAGGGGAGGGGAGGGATAGGAAGGAGAGACAGATGATCACTGTCAGTATATGTCCACTATGAAGATGTCCTGTATAATCACACATCCACAGCCTGTATTGAACTGATTGTCCTTTCAGTGGGGGCGGGTGACAAGGGAGGAATTGAAAGAATCTAGAATTTAAAGTTTTGCAAGACCTACAACTAGGAATTAAGATATACAGGGGTTGGGATAGGGAGACCCTCCCTGCCCTGCCAGAAAGTAAGAGAGCAAAGCAGGGGAGGGGCTTTACTGTTGGAGGGCTGTTTTAGGCTTGGGGCAGGGGAAAGATGGGGAGAAAATTTGTAATTTAAAAATGTCATGAAAATGAATGATGTAAACAAGAAAACAAATTAAAATAAGTAAAAACAAAAAAAGTAAAAATAAATAAAATAAAAAATAAAAAGAGTGATAAAAATGATTGTACTGGGAGAAGAGGAAAGGGGGAGACAGCAAAGGGTAGTTATATCACATGAAGAGGCATCAAAGATCTATTACAGTAGAGAGAAAAAGCAAGGGGGTAAGCGTTGTTTGAACCTTAGTCTCGTTGGATTTGACTCAAAGAGGGAGTAACATACACACTCAGTTGGGTATAGAAATTTATCTTGCCATATAGGGAAGTAGAAGAGGAAAGAGAAAAGAGGAGGAAAGGGGGAAGGGGGCTGATAGAAAGGACAGCAAAAGTAGGAGGGAAAAGGGGAAAGAAAAGGTAGGGGGCAGATAGAAGGTAGGGCAGACTGAAGGAGGTGATGGTCAGAAGCAAAACAGTGGGGAATAGGGATGGAGTGAAAAGAGAAAGAAAAAGTATAAATGAAGGAAAATAGTTTTTAAGCAAATACAAGGTTAGTAATCATAACTATGATTGTGAATGAGAAGAACTCTTCCATAAAATGGAAGTTGGCGACAGAGTAGATTAAAAACCAGAATCCTGTAATACATTGCTTACAGGAAACACATTTGAAGCAGGAAGATACACACAGCATAAAGGTAAAAGGCTGGAGCAAAATATATTATGCTTCAGGTGAAGTAAAAAAGGCAGGGGTAGCAATCCTGATCTTAGACAAAGCAAAAGCAAAAAAAAAAAAGATCTAATTTTAAAAGAAAAAGAAGGAAATTATATCTTGGTAAAGGATACCATAGACAATGAAGTAGTGTCAGTACTAAACATATATGTACCAACTGGTATAGCATCCACATTTTTAGAGGAAAAGTTAAATGAGTTACGAAAGGAAAAAGATAGCAAAACTATTCTAGTGGGATCTTTGGCCTTCCTTTCTCAGAACTAGATAAATCTAAGCACAAAATAAACAAGAAAGAAGTAAAGGAGGTGATTAGAATTTTAGAAAAGTTAGATTTGATAGACTTTTGAAGAAAATTGAATGGGCATAGAAAGGAACACATATTTTCCTCAGCAGTATCTGGTACCTACGCAAAAATTGACCATGTATCATGGTATAAAAACATCACAATCCAGTTCAAAAAAGGCAGATGATGATGCGATGAATTTTACATGTAATAAAGGGCCATGAAAAGATTTACTAAAAATTAATTGGAAACTACATAATCTAATCCTAAAGACTAAGTGGGTCAAACAACAAATCACACACAATAACTTCATCCAAGAGAGTGACAATAATGAGATAATATACCAAAATTTATGGGGTGGAACCAAAGCAATTCTTAGGAGAAATTTTATATTTCTACATGCCTAGATTAATAAAGTAGAGAAAGAGGAGATGAATGAATTTGCCTACAACTAAAAAAGCAGAAAAGAACAAATTAAAAATCCCCAACTAAAAGCCAAATTAGAGATTCTGAAAATCAAAGGGAGATTAATAAAATTGAAAGAAAAAAAAGAAACTATTGAAATGATAAAACTAAGAGCTGATTTCATGAAAAAGTCAATAAAATAAATAAACCTTTAGTTAATTTGATTTAGAAAAAGAAAGAAGAAAACCAAATTACCAGTATAAAAAATAAAAAGGAGAAATTCACAATCAGTGAAGAGGAAATTAAAACAATAATTAGGAATGACGTTGCATAATTTTACTCCAAGAAATCTGACAATCTAAGTGAAATGAATATTTACAAAAAATATAAATTGACCAGATTAACAGAAGACAAAATAAAATACTTAAATAACCCCATTCTACAAAAAGAAATTGAACAAGCCATCAATGAACTTTCTAAGAAAAAAAATATCCAGGGCTAGATGGATTTGCAAGTGAATTCTACCAAACATTTAAAGAACAATTAATTACAATACTACACAAAGTGTTTGGAAAAATAGGCAAAGAAGGAGTCCTACAAAATTCCTTTTATGACAAAGTGTGATGCTGATACCTAAACGAGGAAGAACCAAAACAGAGAAATTATATTTTAGACCAATTTCCCTAATGAATATAGGTGAAACACTTTTAAATAAAATACTAGCGAAGAGATCATAGCAATTCATCACCAGGATAATATACTATGACCGGTTGGGAATTGTACCAGGAAAGGAGGGCTGGTTCAATATTAGAAAAGCTATTGGCATAACAATAACAAAACCAACAGAAATCATATGATTACCTTAATAGATGCAGAAAAAGCTTGACAAAATAGAGCACCCATTCCTATTAAAATATTAGAGAGCACAGGAATAAATGAAGCTTTCCTTAAAATGATAAGCAGTATCTAAAACTATCTACAAGCTATGTAATGGGGATAAGCTAGAAGCATTCCTAGTAAGATTTGAGTGAAACAATTATTCCTGTTATCACCATTATTATTCAATGTGTTACTAGAAATGTTAGCCTTAGCAAAAAGAGAAGAAAAAAAAACGGAAAGAATTAGAATAGGCAAGCAGGAAACACAATTATTGCTTTTTGCAAATAATATAATAATATACTTAGAGAATCCTAGAGAATCAACTAAAAAAAAACCTACTTGAAACAATGAACAACTTTAACAGAGTTGCAGGATATGAAATAAACCCATATAAACCATCAGGATTTATATACCTATATGTATATATGTATTACATATGTATATGCATATACATATAATATACATATGTGTGTGTATTACCAACAAAGTCCAGCAGCAAGAGGTAGAAAAATTCCATTTAAAATAAGTGTAGACAGTATAAAATATTTGAGAATCTACTTGTCAAGACAAACCCAGGAACTATATGAACACAGTTACAAAACCCTTTTCATACACATAAAGTCAGAGCTAAAAAATTGGAAAAATATCAATTGCTTATGGATAGGCTGAGCTAATTTTTAGTAAAGATGATAATTCTTTCTAAATTAGTTTACTCAGTGCTATACTGTAGGGGGGTGATGTCGAGGGTTAGCTCTGAGGGGTCTGCCATGGGTGCGAATCTAAGCCAAGGACCAACCCCCTTGAGCCTGTTTCCACCACCTAGGCCCTGTATCTCAGGATGTTGACTCACCCCCGCCCTTCACCCCCTTCCATTACTCTTTCCCCCCTCCCTGTGCAAGGGAGTCTTGGAACATTATGACCATTGTTCCTAAAACCCTGGCCCCTTGAGTGATATAGATAAAGTAGTGATGCATGAGATAAGAAAAGCAGGGTAGTGTCCCAAGGGAATGGCCTCCTAAAGGTTGCAAGTTAGGCACCTCAAATAGCAAACAATGTGAAGTTTCCCATGAAAAAAATATGATGTAAGTGCTTTAGCTATAGTATATATACCTGAACCTTCAGGTGCTTATTAGAGATTTCCTTGGCATGCAATAAACATATGAATGCAATCTCTGACTGGCCACAGGCTCATTATTCAAGCTCCTATGTTTCAGATGGAACAGCAAGTGTGGGTTACACTATACCAATCAAACTGCCAAAAATTATTTTATAGAGCTAAAATAAAATAAAATTCATTTGGAAGAACAAAATGTCAAGAATATCAAGGGACTTAATGAAAAAAATGCAAAGGAAGGTGGCCTAGACATAACATATTTAAAGCCATTCTATAAAGCAGAAATCATCAAAATTATTTGATACTGGCTTAGAAATAGAGCAGCAGATGAGTAGAATAGGTTAGGTGCACAAGACAATGTAAATGACTATAGTAATCTTCTATTTGATAAACCCAAAGACTCCAGCTTCTAGGAGAAGAACTCACTATTTGACAAAAACTGCTGAGAAAACTGCAAAATAGTATGGCAGAAATTAGACATAGACCAACATCTCATAACAAGATAAAGTTGAAGTGGGTATATATGTATATATATAAACACACACATATCAAGATTAGAAGTAAAGCAGAAAGCTGTAAATTATATATATATATATATATATATATATATATATATAATTTGTGTGTATATATATATAACATATATAATGTGTGTGTATACACACACACACACACACACACACACACACACACACACACATATATATATATATATATGTAGTCAGTGTTTCTGATGAAGGCCTCATTTCTCAAACATATAGAGAAATACATCAAATTTATAAGAATACAAATCATTCCCCAAATGATAAATGATCAAAGGATATGGACCAGCAATCTTCAGATGAAGAAAGCAATCTATAATCATAAAAAATGCTCTAAGTCACTGTTGATTAGAGAAATGAAAATTAAAATGACTCTAAGATGCTGCCTCACACTAATCAGATTGGCTAATAACAGAAAAGAAAAATGATAAATGTTGGAGAAGATGTAGGAAAATTAAAACATTAATGCATTTTTGGAGTTGTAAACTTATCTGCTCTTTGATCCAGCAATACCACTATGAGGTCTGTATCCCAAAGGGATAGGAGAAAAGGGAAAAGGACCCATATGTACAAAAATATTTCTAGCAGCTCTTTTTATGGTGGCAAAAAATTGGAAATTGAGGGGATGGCCATCAATTGGGGAACGCCTGAACAAGTTGTGGTTTATGAATGTAATGGAATACTATTGTGAGATAAGAAATGATGAGCAGGTGGTTTTCAGAAAAACCTTGAAAGACTTATATGAACTGAGTGAAGTGTGTAGAACCAGAACATTATACATAGTAATAGCAACACTGTGTGATGCTCAACTATGATAGACTTAGCTCTTCTCAGAAACACAATGGTCCAAGACAATTCCAAAAGACTCATGATGGAAATTTCTAAGCATTTCCAGAAAAAGAACTATGGAGTCTGAATAATGGACCACAGAGTTGGGACAAGAGTCCTTTGATTTTAGATTATATGCTTTGTTCAATGTATATTGCTAGATGGGAGTTTCCAGGATGATACCAGAAGCTATCTATCCCTGGCTCAGTCTTTTTAAGGTAATGTCATTGAGCTCAGTGCCCCAGGGTTATATGTTTTTCCTCAAAAGCAAAGGAGAGAAGACAGATAAGAAAAGAAGGGATGGCCTAACTAGTGAAGCATTTTTGCCCTTTGTAAGATAGCAAATAATCACTGCATACAGGGTCACATAAGTTTATATTTGGAAGGGACCTCATATAATATCTAGTGTAACATCTACTTGGAAAAAAAAACACATCCCTATACAACATATCTAAGAAATCTCTTTGAGATTACATTCTGTAATTACTGTATGTAGTTTTGCATGTCTCTCCCATTAGGGTGTATGTTTCTTAAGAGCAGGAACTTTGGTTTTGCCTTTCTTTGTATCTTCAACATTTAGCACAGTGCCTAGAATGTAGAAAATGCTTAACAAATGCTTATTTACTAACTGCTTAAAGATCTGCAGAGAGAAGGGTTCCATTACTTTTTGGGGCAGCTCCTTCCACTTTAAGATCACTCCAATTATTTAAGTTTTTTCTTCATGAAGAAATCTACCTTTTTTCACCTTCTACCTATTGATGCTAGTTCTGCTTTTTGAGGGTTAGATTGCCTACGATTTTAATCACACATGATGGTTTCTTCTTTGCCAGATACAATCTGAAGAATTCAGACATGGAAAAGTTCAGATCTCACTTTACAAGAAAATGAGCCTTGTAATTTGATTTATTTTTCTCTGGCTTATTCACATGTAAACACAATTATAAGTGGGATTGAAGGCATTGTCTTTGTTCATATATTAATAAGTCTAATTATGTTTCACTTATGTTTTTATATAAGGCACCTTAATTGAGTTAAAATTAATCTCACTGTTCTTTTTCTAATGTAGCAGCTTCTTAGTAGTGCTACTACCGATATTCCTACTGTAGTTGAAGGCTTTGTGAAATTAGTTAGATTTTGTTGTTTTATTTATAAATCTCTGCATTCTAAAAGGATGTCTATAATATAAATATAAACATCTTTAGTGCAAATTTTGAAGGAAAGCTGGAAAAATTCTACTATGTTTTTAGGTCTAACCGTCTTTTGCTGTGTTCCAAATGAATATTTTCTAGAGAGCAATAATTTGTAGTCAATTTAACTCTGCACACTAATGAAAAAAAGATCAAGAGTCATAAAAATTCCTAATCTTTATATTTAAATATAATTTATATTTTTATATCCGAATTCTTTATATTTGACTTTGGAGTTTTCCCTTACTTCCATCCCTTACTTAAAGTCAGAGTTACTTTCTAAATTACGTGGCTTTTCCTAAGATTCATATCTCCAAAGGTCTCTTATTTATATAACCAGTTGGCCTGAAGAAATGATGGTTGTAACAGTTTTTAATTAACCAGTTTCTACTGTGATCTGAGAAATCTAGAAATCTACTTCTTTCCTTTTGACTAGGAAATATTAATTTTCATATATGTTTATCATCCTCACCTTTTTTTGTGGAACATAGAAATGGCTCCGAGACAGTCAGCATAATGTTTTATAATAATATCTAAAGTTATTTTATCTATAATAATATACACAAATTAAATTCAAGAGTAATTGCATGACAGTGACAGTCCCAGGACCATTTGTATATTAATTCCACCAAAAAAATGTGAGTACTAGAGGGAGGAACAAAAAGAATGATTGTGATATAACTTTGTAAAGATGAATACATTGTAGTCAAAAGGGAAGAAGTAGATAGCTAGATATTCTCTGATCATATTAGAAACTAGTTAAAAACTATAATGCCAATCATGGCAGCACACCTCAGGACTGCTGCTGTGAATAATTTCAAAGGTCTAATTGCATAGTATAATGAACTCTCCATTCAGAACTACACATTGTTCAATAAAATAAAGGATAACATTCATAATAACATCCTTAAACAAAACATACCTATGTGTGTGTGTGTGTGTGTGTGTGTGTGTGTGTATGCTGTATGCATAGATATATCATTGTACTCAGTAACATTCCCCAAAATACTTGCTTACACAATTAGGTGGTCCTAAGCTAGAGACTTCCCTAGCACAACATATTATACAGTATACATCATTGCAACCCCCGAAATTGGGGGATCCTAGGCTAGGGTCTTCCCTAGCACAACACACCTTAAGGGGTAGCAGAAAATACCATACCATCTATCCCTAGGTCACAGTAAGAACAATCTCCTTAATCAATACCAAGCATCCAAGTAAAGTCCTCTTTGGTCTTGACTTGAGGTTGACTTCTAAGTCTCATGACTCTTCTTTTTTGGGCTGATTGCTGCCAACCCTCACTTGAATTTACACAACTCTCGCCTGGATTCACAGATAGGTAGCCCTCTGCTCCTGCTCCATGTCTCAGTTCACAGAGACTACTCCACTCCAAACTCTTCCTGCTCCTGTCCACAGCAGGCTTCAGTGGTTCTGCCTGCAGCTTCTGTTTCTAGGAAAACAAAGTTTAACAGAGCTACAAGAGTATTTATACATATTATCAGCACCATCTTCTCAATTCACTTCAACAACTCTTAAAAGGGGCTTAAGCTAAGCCTCCTTCCTGTGGGTAGATCTCTATACTTCAGCTCAATTCACAGAGAGAGGGCTTCTGTCTGAGGAATTGAAACAGATCAACAGTTGGAGCACAACATCACAAATATTCTTTCTGTTAGGCCTCCCCACAAGCGAGTTCCCCAGGTCCACTCACATTCACTTCTCTCTTTCAGCTCTGCTCTTCTCTCTACTCTCTTCTCTCCTTCCAAGCAATAGAATATATACGGTTTCCAATCAAAGATTCTTGATTCAATCAAAGGCAAGACTCAACCAAAGGCACTTGATGGGCTAAATCTAAATGCAGAAAAAAAATCCAGCAAAAAATCCTTATTTGCTTGCTGTTAGGAAAACTTGTAGAAATACTTTTGGAACATGCAGGCATAATTTCACCAATAAAAAGAAAGACTGAAAAATAAGTATACTGCAAGGGATTTGTTTAATGTAACTGGAAGTATTCTACATCTGGATAGGACCCATGAAATGGCCAAGATCAAAGAGTTGAATCCCAAAGCTCTCTAAGGGTGTCATATATTTGAACTCAATCAAAAACATGTTGACAAATGATCATTGATCAAATGGCTAAATGATTTTTTTAAAAAGATAAACAAATTGAGGGGATTTTTGATGGTAATTCAGTGCCACATCACTGACACCAGAAATTACATATTAGCTACCCTTAAAAAGCCCAGATTTATTCATCAGTACAGGCTATATGAAGAGGAAAAGGTGGAAATAGTGTAATGCCTCACTACAGGTTGCAAAATTTTAGCACTATCAAGACACAACCTGGGCGGCAGAGCCAAGATGGTGGTGTAGTACCAGCAAGGTTTCACAGCTCCCACATTGCCACCTTAAATACCCATAAAATATGACTCTAAATGAATTTTAGGGCTCCAAAACTCACAAAAATACAGAAAACATATCTCTTGCTGAAGGCAGCTCGGCAGGTGGGGCTCATCTCAGCAGGCTGGGACTCAAAACCAGCCCAGCCTGAAACTGTTGCCTGGCCCCAGGGCTGTCAAGAAGAGCTGCAGCTGGAGTCTTCAGGAGAGCTGATTGGCGGCACCTGTGGCAATTTCCAGATTTAGCAAGCCAGGAGACAAAAGGACCAAGAGAAAGGTCAGTGGAATTCAGCTAAATTTGGGGGAAAAAAGCAGTCTGCCCAAACTGCCCCCAGGGCAAGGAAGCAGCAGAAGTGGCACAAGTGGCAGCTGCCTCCACCTGGCTGCTTCAGAGACCCTGGCCTGCAGACTGCAGGGGGGCCAAGCTATTGATCAGAGGCCAAGTGCTCTTGCATTGAGTGGCCTGGATCTGGATCGTGGTTTGGGTGGTGGTCCTGGGGTGCGCTTTCAGTGAGACAAAGCTGGTGGGGGCTGTAGCACCCCCCTAATAGCTCTGGCAGCTGTGAAACCCCAGAGATTTGGGACAGAGCTTTACCCCCAGGAAGCAGAGTTCACAGTGTTAAGAAGTCAAGGAATTAACTGACTGGCCAATATAAGTAGGAAAAGGAAGCAAAGTAAGAATACTAACCTAACTCTAGAATCCTTTTTTGGGGATAAAAAGGATCAAAGCATGGAACAGGAGGAAGACAACACAGTCAGAACTCCCACACCAAATGCTTGAAAGAAATGTGCAGATTGCCTACAAGCCATAGATTGACTTAAAAAGGACTTTGAAAACCAAATAAGAGAAGTGGAGGTAAAATTGGGGAAAAAAATGAGAATGTTGCAAGAAAATTATGAAAAGAGAGTCAACAACCTGACTGAAGAAAATAACCCCTTAAAGAACAAATTAACTAAAATGGCAAAAGAGGCCCAAAAAGCCAATGAGGAGAAGAATGCCTTAAAAAGTCGAATTTCCCAGATGGAAAAATAATTTCAAAAGCATTCTGAAGAGAATAATTCCTTCAGAATTAGAGTGGAGAAAATGGAAGTAAATGACTTTATAAGAAATCAACACACTATTAAAAAGATACAAACAAATGAAAAAAAAGAAGGTAATGTGAAATATCTCCTTGAAAAAACCACTGACCTGGAAAATAGATCCAGGAGAGACAATTTAAAAATGATTGGACTACCTGAAAGCCATGATCAAAAAAAGAACTTAGAAAGCATCCTTCAAGAAATTCTCAAGGAAAATTGCCATGATATTTTA
>JAQQSW010022401.1:0-10466 GCA_028646575.1 Pseudocheirus occidentalis
AAAAAAAAAATAAAAATAAACAGGTTTTACTTGAAAAAAAAATAGTACCTACCCCCCCAGGATTGTTGTGAGGATCACAGGAGATAATAACTGTAAAGTGCTTAGCACAGTATAGTAGGTGCTCTATAAATGGTAGTTATTATTATTATTATTCAATTAAGCTGAATATGAGAGGGAGGTTCTATAAAAGGAAAAAAGAAGGGTCATGTGACAACCTCATAATAAAAATGTATTTAATAGATTATTCTTTCTGTGGTATACAAACTACCTGTATGTCACGGCATCGGGGTAGGGGGGTTGTTACATAGTCAATGCCACCTGATATCTGAACCCGTGTAATACTTCTCGCTCTCATTGCAAGGCTATGAGATTACATTGGCAGACCCTCCTCTCTGATCAATGAGAATTTGTTTAATTTCTTTTTTCCCCTTTGGAAAAATCAGAGGACCAAAATCATGTAGTGCTTGGATACCTAGTGCTCATTTTTCCCTGCTCTCTATGTTAAAAGTTCCATCTTATAGGAGCTCTTGTTGCTATTATTTTTTAGTCATTTTTTTCAGTTATATCCAACTTTTTATGACTCCTTTTGGGGTTTTCTTGGCAAAATTACTTGAGTGGTTTGCCATTTCCTTCTCCATTTCATTTTAATTATGAGGAAACTGAGGCAAACAGGGTTGAATGACTTGCCCAGGGTCACACAGCTAGGGAATATCTAAAGTCAAATTTGAACTCAGGTCTCCCTGCCTCCAGGTCCAGCGCTCTATTACTGTGCCACCTACCTGCCCCCCCATAGTGTCGCTTAACCTCCCCCAGAATAATAGCTTTCCAACACTGGACTGACTTTTGGCTTTAAACAAAAAGTGACTCTCCCAGATTGACCCATATTCTCAGTTTGTCCTTTCTGACTAAATAAGAAATGGAGCAATAGTCATGTTGCCTTTGTATCTTCAGCACTAAACACAGTGCCTTGCATAGAGTAAATGCCTATTAAATACTTGTCATCTGGTTGACAAATATATATCTATGGAAATATATATATGGAATATATCTATGGAAATTTACTATTCACATGGACAAACAGGAACAACTGACTCACTTATCAGGGACAAGAACTAACTGCCTACTACAGAATCCAAGAGCCCCAGTTCTGGTAGCACCTGGACCATTGACCCTATTTCCAACTTAGTACCTGAAGCTAATTTCTAGGGAATCTGCCATTCCCATTACCACCATCGTCAACTGCTCCTAGTAGAGAAGTGAGCCTAAGAGCCTGGGGAATAACTACACACATAACCCCACCTCCTGGATATTCTACACACCAGTGACACTGGGTGACTTGCTATTCCTCACAATACAGCACTTCATCGCCTGGCTCTGAACATCTTCACTGAGTGAGAGCTTGGAATGCTCTCATTCTTCACCTCCTTTCTTCTTCTGGCTTCCTTCAAGTTGTGGCTAAAATCTCACCTTCTACAGGAAGCCTTTTCCAACCCCTCACGATTCTATTGCCTTCCCTCCATTGATTCTATCCAGTTATTCTGTATACAGCTTGTTTGAATGGAGTTATTTGTTGTCTCCCCCATTAGATTGTAAGCTCTTTGAGGGCAGGAATTGCCTTTGCTTTGCTTTGCACAGTGCCTGGCAAATAGTAGATGTTTAATGAATGTTTATTGACTGAATGACTGACATCTTCCTCTCTTTATTGTTGCCCCTGCCTCTCGACTGAGCCCCACATCAGATCAGGAACCCTTTTGGCAATACCACCCGGTAACTATTTCTGCAGATGCTGTAGCTCCTAACTCTAGAGCAATCAGAGAGGTTTCAAGACCCAGAAAAGAAGGTCCTTACCACCAATGTTCCTATAAATTATAAAACTGATCTAAAATCACAAACAGATACAATTTTTATTAATGGAAATTAAATTAAAAGAAGATATATCATAATGTGCTTTGCCCCTTACCATAAAGACCACTGAGTTTTCCCATTTGTCCTACAGTTGAACTGCCCTATAGGTATTGTCTGACGCTATTAAAATGTGAGCTCCTTTAGAGCAGGGTCTGTTTGTACAGTCTTTTGAATAGTGAGCGTTTGGTAAATTATTTTCATTCATACATTCGCTCATTCAATCATCCATAGGAGGCAAAAATAAGCCCCAATTCACACTTCTCAGCACAACTGAAAGGGAATTGGTCTAATTTAAGTGTTGCATTCATGCCTATAGTCATTTTTCTGATGACAAGAGAACCCCCTGTGTTAGTGTGATTTGGGATTTCAAGGAACATAGATAAGGAGTCACACTTAGCTGATCTACAGCCTGTCTGATGCAATGGGTCACCCAGAGCCCAAGGGAGCAAACAATTCATTTAATAAAAATGAATTCAAACACTCCCAAGTAAAGCAGTTCCTGCAGGGGTTAAAAAGTAAATCAGGAAAGTATTAGCAGATACAAGTCTTGGGAAAAGAGATTAAAAACAGTCAGCAAGAAGATTCCCTAGGGTCTGAAAAGCTTCTTGCCAAAGTCCTAAAAAAACATCTTTATATTCTTGCTCAAAGGACCCACAGTTGGATCTCAGGTTAATGTTCATAGGCAAAGTGAGCCCAAGCTGACCCAGATCTCTGCTGTAGCTTCCTTGCTCACAACAGACTGGGCTGGCATTGTGAGACTGTGGGAGGTTAACTCACACCTTTCTAGTTCCATTAGCATCCCAGTCCTATCAGGTTTCTTGAATAACATACAAATCACATAGACATACTCACTGATACAGAAAAGGTATAAGAAGTTAGATACATTTTGAGTCCATCTTAAAAGCTATTATTACAGCCCCATCTTTATCTGACCTGGGAAAATAAGACTGCTCATTCAGTTTTCCCAAAAGTTTAGCTCTATCAAGACAATTAAAGACCCAACCATCAGAGACCATAGGTCCTAGGTAGGGGTCAGGAGATACTATACTGACTCAGACAAAGGTAACTGGAGCCCCCTATAAGCACATCAAGGTTAGACAAAACTAAACATAGGAGTCAGTGTGGTTTGGGGAGAGTAAGAAGCAACACTCAGATTACAACCATCTCTGTCTACATAGAGATGTTGTGGTGGACAGAGGAGTCAAGAGAGGCTGGGCTCAGATCTCACTTCACATTGTTATTATTTCTGTGGCCATTCACTCTCCATTTCACCTTTCTTAGTCTCCTCATTTATTGTATGAGGATAATAATACCTGTAATCTCTAGGTCACAGTATTATGAAGATGAAATTAAATAATAAATATAAAGTGCTTTGTAAATTTCAAAGCAATATATAAATGTCTGCTTTTGTTAACAAGGTATGGATGTAACCACCCTCTAAACCACCTCTGAGAATCCCTAGATCCAGCCGAGGATGGTGATGGTGGCTCCCTGGAGAGGGGGAGATGAAAAACATTGACAAATAAGTTTCAACAGTTGTGACTTCCCAGTGACTAATTACTTTAGACAGATACCTCATCTATAGGAAAATGAAAATTGATTGAAACAGTTGGAGTTGCAGGCAGCACAAATTTGATGAGGAGGATTTTGATGTCAAAAGAGATTTTTCAAATATAGACATTAGCCCCTGAAAGTATTGGAAGAGTTTGTCAGCTTGGGTCAGTGAGGCAGTTGGCACTCAGTGAAATCTCCGAGATGGAGCCTCCAGCAGCAAGGCTGGGGATCTGCATGTATATGACACCAGTGGAAGCAACCTCACGGGTGAAGCCTCTTGTCTCTGTCCTAGCCGGACCGGCAGACAGTAGCTCTTCTTCAGTTTCCTCATTTGTGAAATGAGGCGAGTTTTAGCATCCTATCCAGCTAAGAGAGATACTGTGAAGATACTTAATAGCCTTGTAATATGGAAATAATCATCATCATTCTGTTCATGATAACAAAGGCTGGGGGGGTCTGAGGGCCATAGATGTAGCATCTTCAATCACCTCTCTCATGGGGAAATGTATCACTTACTATATGCCACATATTGTGTTAAGTACTTTTTACCAATATTATCCCACATGATCCTCACAACAACCCTGAAAGATGGATAAGTAGTAATATTGCCCCCACGTTACAGATGAGCAGACAGAGGAAGTTAAGTCACTTGCCCATGGTCACACAGCTAGTATGTGTCAGAAGTGAGATTCAAACCTAGATCTTCCTGGTCCCAAAGCCTCTAGCCATTTCACCAAGTGTCTCACAATAAGATAGAATATTTCTAATTCATTTCAGTTTATTTCATTAGCATTATGGAGCAGCTACTGTGTGCCAGGCACTCTGAGAGATTCTGGACTACAACAATAACATGAAAAGAGTCCCTACCCTCAAATAATTTGTATTCTCCTTGGGAAAGTGTAGCGTTAATGATGCTTGCAGTTGCTGTGCAGACCAATAACACTAGCACACAGAAGGCTGGAGCACAGGTTCTTTGATCTGCTTTTCTAAAGGAAAGATAACTTTAAATGGGTCAACAATGTTATTTTAATTAAACAATGATAAAGATATACAAGCAGAGAGAAGTGAGTATCCAAGAAAGACTCCAATCGACAGGACTCCAACTCTAAACAAAGTAATAGGCGAGCTTTATATATATATATATATATATATATATATATATATATATATATATCGAGGATACATAATTACCAGACCTGCAAGCACCGACATCTGGGCTCACAAAGCCAGGGGGCTCCTTAACTAGGGATACCAAGAGTCTCCCCTGGCCAAATCACAAAGAAACATTCTTTCCATGAATGAACCCCAAAGTAAAATATCAACCTCCTCGTATACATAGTTTTCAACTAATAGGCTTAGAGCCAGAAGGCACAACATTCCACTGACTCAGAGCCTAATTGGCTTAGTACCAAAAGGTGTGAAAGCCTTCCTGAAAGCAAACTTCCATAAATAAACTCCTCCTCCAAGGCAACATATAGGCTCTACGTGACTCAGGATGTTTCACAGCTGTGAACTAGACTGGAGCTCAAAGCAGCAAGACATCCATGATCAAAATACCTGTGTACCTTTAGTCCTGGGAACATGGCCCCTGTTCCAAAGAAAAAAAGGGAACACACAGGCCTGTAAATGGATGGGGAAATCTTACATTCCATTAACCCTATAGAAAGACAACATGTACACATGTAAATATAACAGTGACTACCTGAGCCCCCCATTACCTGAGAGCCAGCTATGTTACATTTCATTCTCCCTCCAGGGTTCCCCTGCACCCTTAAGTGGAGTCAGGGTTATATAGTCTCTTATATAGCAAAGTCCCACAAAGTTCCAAGTCCAAAGGTCCCATTGGACTTTAGTTCCACACACTCCAGTTTCTCAGGGCTTCCCTAAGGAGCTGATGGTAACGTCAGGCCAGAATATTGCCTCCAAGTTCACCATGGCTCAAGTCTGGGTCAGGTGGTGATTCCTCTGCCTTTTCCTAAAACTGAAAAGGATAAGTGAGAATACCAGAGCAAAACTTCAAAGTGACATGCCCAAGGGCACATAGCCAGTGAGGTCAGATTTGAATTCATGTTTATTGACCCCAAATCCATCACTCTATCCACTGAGTCACATTGCTGACTTCCTAGTGTATCTCTAAATATGTGTATACACATACGAACATACACATGCACATATATAAATATATATGTATTAAGTATATGTGTATGTATATGTATGTGTATACGTATATAGAGAGAGGGCACCAGAAGTTGGGACCAGGTCAGGAAAGATTTCATGAAGAAAATGGTGTTTGAGCTGCAAAGTAAGAATAGCTGTTTTTTAAATTAATATAATACTGACAGGCTGAAGAAGGAAAGGGAATAGAGGACTGTAATCATGAAATTAAATAACCACAGGGTGTTAAAATCCAGTGTTTGGAAATCACTGGTGTAGGTTGTCCCAGCAAAGATTCCTCACAACTTAAAGTCCCACAGGGAAAGATTCACAAAGGAAGAACTGATGATGTAGATCAGGAGACATGCATTGAGGACTCCCAAGATCCCTTCATTTGATGGTTGAATCTTAGTAAATTCCTGTCAAATGCAGTTGCTTATCTCATTTATGTAGCACCATAGTGTTGACATGGGGAGAATCTCATCTTGGTTAGCCTGGGGATCTCTTGAAAGCTGTGCTGCAGGAAGAAGTGAGAACATTCCACAAAGGTGAAAATTGAATTTTGGTGTCTGGGTCCAAGGTTATTATTTCATTTTTGAGCTGTGAAGTTATAAAATGGAGGCAGATGTCAGGAAGAGTTATCCTGGGCTTCCCCCTCTTCCTTAGGCCATCTGTGTGCTTGCCACCTCCAACATCAATAGAGTTCATTTTAGTTTTGAAACAGAAAGCTTCTCTTTTAAAATAAGTCATGAGATATTTCATAGTATTTACAGAATTTACTTTAATCTTGCGGAGTTGATAGGCCACATAGTTTAGGGAGCAGCTGGATCCCCAGATCAGTTCATTTTTTTGTAGCAATAAAGACATTAACCATGTATCTGCTTCTCATTCATAATGCCATATTAACAACAATCAGAGCAATAAACAGTAGTTTTTGCACCCAGGATGAATGCTACAAACTACATTTGGTGTAAACAGCACCAGTATGCCCTTGAGGGAGGAGGAGATGGCATAGGAACTGCCTTAAGTAGGAGCAGAAAAGGTGGAGGGGACACCTCCATAGGACTGCTGTTAGGCTGGGAAAGTGCAGGGAGTATTAGGAAAGACTAAAGGACAAGATGGGAGGATTTCAGCGGGTTCACTGTTTGATGACTTCCTATTTTAATTATCTTGTTGACGAGGTGCTAAGTGACCTTGTTTTACACTGCCAGAAGCCCTCTTTTACGGCAGAAAAAAACATTACTTTTGGAATGAGAGGACCTGCGTTCAGATTCTAACTCAACCACTTACTACCCGTGGGACTTTAGGTACATCTTTCAATCTCTGCATTTGACAGGAATTTACTAATTGCCACCTACAGTTAGGTGGCAAAGTTAATAGGAGTACCTGGCCAGGCCAGAATCATCTTTCTAAGTTCAATTCTAGCCTCAGACACTTACTAGCTATGTGACCCTGGGCAAGTCACTTAACCCTGTTTGCCTCAGTTTCCTCATCTATAAAATGAGCTGGAGAGGAAAACATCAAAAAAAAAACCCAAATGGGGTCAAGATGAGTTAAATACAACTGAAAAGCCAGAGAACAGCAACAACTTAATATCTCTGCACAATGTATTCCTCATTTTTAAAAATCATCTGTATTGGTAGAAGGAGTTCCCAAGGGTGAAGAAAAGCTTATGGGTTATTCAAAATTTCTCCTTGCCACACAGACCGTTCTTTTCAACACCAGTACTTTACTATGGGTATGAATCAGAGAATGTGATGACCTCTGGAGAATTTCAAACAAGAGCAATGGGAAGGCACACTGTTGGCAGGAGCAGGCTACAGCATTTTACAAATAAGAAATCATGATGTTTCTCTAGTGGCAACCTGGGGTGAAGGTCATTTACCTACAGCATGGGCACCATGTAGTTGGACAGGAGAAGGGCCACCTTCCCCTTCCCTATAATCCCTGTGTCCCTGAGAAATGAGTTTACATTTTTGCTCCATTTGGTTTGTCCTTTTCACTTCTAGGTGTAGATGTGGAGTGTGTGCGCATGTATGTATATACATATACATACACATACACATGACATATATATACACCACATATACACACATATATATGTATGTATATATGGGGTTTTTTGGTTACATTTTTAGTTCCAAGCTTTCTTTCACCCACCCTCCCTCCTAACACCACACTAGAGGTCAACATTTCATACACATACACATGCATACATAAATATACATACATACACATATGGAGCCATAGAATACAAACTTCCATATATCAGTTCTTTGGAAGTAAATAGCACTTTCCTTCATAAATCCTTTGTAGTTGATATGAATATTCAGATTACTTGGAATAAAAGTCATTCACAGTCACTCTTTGAATAACATTAGTTACTGTATGCAACACTCTCTTGGTTCTATTAATTTCACTCTTCATTATATCATGTAAGTCTTTCCCATGTTTTTCTGAAGTCAGTCCGATCATCATCTCTTACAGTACACTAGTATTCCATCACAATCATATGGCAGAGCTTCTTCAGAAATTCCTAAATTAATGGGCATCTTCTCAATTTCCGGTTCTTTGCCTCCACGAAGAGAGCTGCTATAAATATTTTAGAACATATCAATTCTTTTCCTTTTTACCTGTTCACCTTAGGAAACCAATCTAATAGTAGATGCTGTATCACAGAGTATATATGGTTTTATAACTCTTTGTGTGTCATTCCAGATTGCTCTCCTAAATGGTTGGATCAGTTTACAATTCCCCCATCACTGTCCTGATTTTTCCACATCCCCTGCAACATTTGGTTTTTTCTGCTTCTATCATTTTAGCCAATCTGATAAGTGTGAGATGATATCTCAAAGCTGTTTTAATATGCATTTCTCTCATCAATAATAATTTAGAGCATTTTTTATTGGACTATATATCATTTCTTCTTCTAAAGACTGTTCATATCCTTTGACCATTTATCAGTTGGGGAATAATTCATATTCTTATAAATTTGACTCAGTTCTCTAAATTTTTGTGATACAAGGCTTTTATCAGAGAAACTGTCTATAAATCCCCCCCCCAATCTTCTTCTTTCCATCTAATCTTGGCTACATTGTTTATATTTGTACAAACCCTTTTTAATTTAGTATAATGATTTTACTCTATTACTTATATTTCAGATAATCATTTTACTTCCCACGATGTTCTGTATCTCTTGTTTATTCATAAATACTTCTCATATCCATAAATCTGATGGATAAAATTTTTCCTACTCTTCTAATTTATTTATGACATCTCCCTTTATGTCTAGGTCTTACAACCATTTTGACCTTATCTTAGTAAATGTTGTAAGATATTAGTCTATACCTATTTTCTACTAGGCTGTTTTCCTGTTTTCCCAAGAATTTTTACCAAATAGTGAGTTCTTATTCCAAAAGCTTAAATCTTTACATTCATCAAACACGGGGTTGCTATAATAATTTGCTACTGTATGTTGTATACCTACTCTATTCCAATTGATCTACCATTCTATTTTTTTGTCAGTACCAGAGATTTTTGATAATACCTACCTTATAATGAAGTTTAAGATCTAGAGTTTGAGGGGGTGGAGCCAAGATGGCGGTGTAGAAGCAGCAAGGTCCCACAGCTCCCATACCGCCACCCTAAAACCCATAAAATTATGAGCCCAGACAAAGTCTAGGACTCTCAGACTCACAAAAATACAGAAAACACATCTCTCAGACCATGGCCAGGCCTGGGGTGGTGGGAAGGAGCCTGCCTGAGCTGAGCTGCAGCCAGTCTGCAGAGGAGAGGATCTACAGCCTCCAGCACCTCCACATCTGCCAAGATGTGAGGAATGGGTATGGGAGAGGGGCAGCTTGCACCGCAGCAGAGACCGGCCCAGCCCAAAACTGCAGCCGCTGCCAGGCCAGGCCCCAGGGCAGCCAGGAGGAGCTGAGCCTTCCAAGCCACAACTTGAGTCTACTTCAGAGAAGATCTAAAGCACCCGCCTGAGGGGATCTTAAAATCCCCGAAACAAGGGTCAGAGACGGTTAGTGAAAGTGAAACTTTGAAAATTAATTTGGGGCGGGGCGGCTAAGTGGCGCAGTGAGTAGAGCACCAGCCCTCGAGTCAGGAGTACCTGAGTTCAAATCCGGCCTCAGACACTTAACACAAAAACTAGCCGTGTGACCTTGGGCAAGTCACTGAACACCAACTGCCCTCCAAAAAAAAAAGCAAAAAAAAAAAAAGAAAATTAATTTGTGGGAGGAAAAGCAGTTCGGCCAATCTGTCCCTGGGGTAAGGAAGCAGTGGGGGAAGGGAACTGCTGGAACCAGTGGCCCCCACCAGGCTGCTTCAGAACCCCTGGCCTGTGGACTCCACAGAGGGGCAGAATTGCTTGATCAGGGCCAAGTGCTCTTGTGTTGAGCGGCCTAGATCTGGATTGTGGTCTTGGGTGGTGGTCCTGGGGTGCGCTTTCAGCAAGCCAAAGCTGGGGGGACTTACAACACCCCCCTAATAGCTCTGGCAGCTGGGAAAACCCCAGCGATTTGGAACAGAGCTTTCCCCCCTGGAAGCAGAGTTTCACAGAGCTAGAAAAACCCCAACCAATTAATTGACTGGCCAACATGAGGAAAAGGAAGCAAAATAAGAACAGCAATAAAACTCTAGAATCCTTTTTTGTGGACAAAAAGGATCAAAGCATAGAACGGGAGGAAGACAGCCCAGAATTCAGAACTCCCACACCAAATGCTTCCAAGACAATTGAAGAATGCCTAGAAGCTATACACCAACTGAAAAAGGACTTTGAAAACCAAATAAGAGAAGTGGAGGAAAAATTGGGAAGAGAAATGAGAATGATGCGCAAAAAT
>JAQQSW010022402.1:0-10465 GCA_028646575.1 Pseudocheirus occidentalis
TGAACAAGTAGAGGGGTTAACCTTGGTAAGGAGTAAGGTAACTTCATCATGTGAGATGGGGTGAAGGAGGAGAGAGGGACAAAGATACCTGAATGAAAGGAGATAAATAAAAGAGGAATAAAGGAAGTTAATGACAAATGGTCTCATTTTTTTCTGTAAAGTACAATTTAAGGTTCTTAAATGAGAGAATGGTGGGGAAGGGGGAGGCATGAGATGTTTGAGAAAGGAAAAAAAGCTTTGGAAAAGCCACTGTGGAGAGAACGATAGTGAGTTGATGATGTGGGCAAAATACAATTACCTAGCAGCAGAGGAGGCCCAGGTGAGGTTATGTAGCATGAATTTCTTGTGGATCCAGTCAGAATGCCTATGTCATTTTCTCCACCTTCATCAGCACATGTGTAGGACTGAAGGCAATGAATAGCAATAGTGATCCAAGGCTGAAATTTGGTTGGGTATAGGTGATATGATAAGCAGTCTAGGAACTTAAAACAGGAGACCAGTATGGAGTTGAATTGGTTCATCAAAGAGTCAAAATGGAGAGAAGAGGAGTGTGGGTACCACAGGGAAGATGGCTGGGGAGAAAGCCAAGGGAGCCAAGGGATTGAATGTCATGGTGTACACAAAGGAAAGGCAGAGGAAAAGGTGAAAAGCCAATAGAATACACATAACCAGATAAGGAAAATTCAGAATTCTTGAAATGAAAGCGGGACGTGTGTGGACGATGGTAACCCAAAGCTCTGACTATTTTTGTGTGTGGCTGAGGTGGAGTGGAAGAGTAGCTCATGAGAGGTGGGTGCACTGAGGACCTGAGTTTTTAAAGTATTTGAGGGAGAATTAACATCTATGTTACAGTCCCCTAATAGGAGGGTAGGATCTGGGGAGAAAAGCAAGCCAGGTATCTAACTGATTGAGGAAGGAAGGTGAGTGACCTGTGTGTCTATAGACAGCAACTACTAGGGTTTTGATTGAGTGGAACATATGATGGCATAAACCTCAAAGAGATTACTGAGTGGTAGAGGAAGAGGGAGAACATGAAAGTGGCAGGGAGAACAAGGAGTATTCCAATGCTCTCTCTTTGACCAATGAGTTGAGGAGAGTGAAGGTGTAGCCAATAATGGAAAGAGTGGGAGTGGAAATTGTGTTTCAGGAGGAAGCCAGGTTTCAGTGATTGCTATTAGATGGAAGGAGTGAGACAGGAGAAGATTTAAGATGAAGGGAAGTTGGTTGCTTTAGGGAATAGGCATTCCAGAGGATACAGTATAAGGGCTTAGTGGAGTCGAGATGAAACTTTGGGGTAGGAGCGTCAAGAGCAATGGGAATGAAGAAACAAGTTATAAGATGGTGAGAAATGACTGGGGTATGGATGACCTATAGGAGTTCAGAGTCACTGGGATGTGAAGGGTATGACCAAAGAGTAGATGATCTATACTAGTGGAGATAATTCCTGCATCAATAATTTCTTGCGACCTCGTTCCAGCTGGATCCAGGGCACCAATGAAAGTAATCAACATATTTAGAACCTCGCCACTTCCAAAAATTTCATAATTTGATGGCAAAACAAATTCACACAGTTCACTGAAAGGCATTGCAAGTTCCTATTGTGGTTATTAACACGACTCAAAAAAAATATTCAGTAGATCAAAATACCCCCCTCAAGGCTTTCCTTCAACACAGTTTCTCCTTTGCACATGTCAGAATCATACAAAATTACTTGAAAAAATGCAGCAGCAGCAGAGATAACTTTTTGTTTGCTAGGCCTTTGATCACTAATATAAAGGGAGGCAAAAAAGAAGGTGATATACACACTTCAAAGACACTGATTTAATTCAGGAAAAGTGATTTTTTTCTAATGGAGGACCTGCCCATGGCATTCTCCTGTGACTCCCTATTACATCTGGAATCAAACATAAATTTGCCTGTTTGGATTTACATCCTTTCACAACCTGACCCCTTCTTATCTTTCCAAGCTGGTATCATTTCAGTGCCCTCTACATACACACTTCACAATACACTCACACTGTGCTACCTGTTGTTTGTCACACAGGACATTCCAACCCCACACTTCTCATCTTTGCAATTGCTCTTCAGTACTGGGCTGCTCTCCCTCCTCTCTTCCAACTCCCAATTTCATTAAAAATTCAGCTCAAATCCTACTTTCTTCAGATCTTTTCCCGTTTTTGTCCCACATTGATAGTACATTCTCCTTTTAGATGATCTTGCATCTACACTAAATAAATCTTGAACATAGCTAGTAGGACATGAGGTCCCTGGATGAAAAATGCTATGTTCTCTGTTGGGTCATAGAACTGCTCAATCTCTGAAGAATTCATGGTGTGAGTTACTAGAAGGGAAGTAAAGATGCAAATAAAAGACATGTAAAGGATGCCCCATGATACCAACAAAGAATTATTAAGGATAAGTTGCTTAGAGGATGTCATCTGAGACCATAAAAAGAAGTGGTCTGGTCAGAAAGGATAAATGAGAGATCCCTAACAACGGAGAATTCAGGAGTGCTCCCACTGGCACCCAGAGAGAGGACGTTTAGAGAAACACTCCCTCTAGCATCAGTAGATGAGGTGGATCCATTGTGGATCACTTAGCAGGGCTTCTTAAACCTTTTTGACTCAAGGCTCCTTTAGAGCTTCTTAAACTGTGGGTCACGATCCCATGGGGTTGTGACCCACAGTTTAAGATGCACTGAAGGAAGATGTGGACAAATGTCCCTCAGACTGGAAGGAATGGACTGGTTGTAATCTGTCCAGTTGGAGGTCGCCACTACATTGATGAGATCACTAGTACATCGAAGTATTCAGATACCTAATTTCTGACAAACAACATTTCAGTTTTTCCAGGAGTTCTTCTCTACTAGAGAAACTTATATATAATTCAGAAAAACCTCCTATTTCGTCTGGATTTTTTTATGTCTAGTCTTCTTTTAATAAAACTATCTGTACCCTAGTCACTATGTCTCCTGAACCTGTACCTTTCTATCACATTGTAAGGAAACCCCACAACTTGATCTTCTAGACAAGGAAATTTCTAGGGTACAAACATAATGGCTTTGTCCAAAGGTGCCTGGCCTGCTTTCCCATAAAGGAAAATCAATAAGCTCTTCTAGAGTGGGATCCCACCCCACCCTATAAAATACTTAAACTATTCTGAAACCTGGGGAGAATATGGAAGCAGTGATGGGGTGCTTGGGTGCCTGTGCTTGAACTCCAATTTGTAAAATCACATTTCTCCCTAGCCTCAAAACACTGTCTCAAGCAGTTTCTCTCTAGCTCAAGGGCACAAACTCTAGCAAAATACTTCTCTCTCCTCCTGATGCAGTGGTCAACTGCACTTATAGAATATAGTAGTTGGACCCAACTGTTTACTGGCTAAAGCAGCTGTGTACTGGGTCATACCTATCATATATATCCTGGACTCAGTCATATGTATATTCCCTAGCTCATTATATACATCCTGAAACTCTTGTTAGCTTGGGATATACATATACTCCCCAAATCCGTATTGTCAGACATGACATTGATGGGTGGCAGCTTAGTCAGCTCTGACTGCTAGCTGACTTAGAGACATTTCAAGCCTAAAATCACACCTCCAGGCAATCTCCCCCTCCCCTTGGGCTATTTCCCAGTGAATTCTGGACAATACGCCTGCACAGGATGTTCCTTTAAGAACTGACCACTCATTAACTCCTCCCTAATCCCAACCTGACTCATCTAGTTAGCAAATTTGGCACAGGTTTTACTACAGTTATTCTATATAAACTATAATATGCCCCCTCTAAGGTTGCAGGTTCCCTAAGAATTCTCGCCTGCTGAATAGCGTAACAATAAATCTTTACCACCTTTACTTAGAGAATGCTTGAGCCTGTGAATTCATTCCAGACTGCTTTCTAAAAATTTTGGTTATTGGGGTTCCTAGATTCCCTGACTCCTTTACCCCCACATTATTTTGAGTCCTAGTGACAGGTTGGGACTGCCAACTCCTAGAAGCAACTTTTCCAAAACAATGGTAAAATCTTCCCTTCTGCCATGGCTTTAGAGCCCTAACGAATGAGTCTCCCTGTAGCATATTCAGGTATACCCTTCTCCCTTCTCCTTTGGAAGGTGTCAGTCCTGACCCAGTTGGGAAGGTAAATGAGCTGCCCCTAGTGTAGAACTGTATGTTCTGCCCCAGTCACATTGCTGTTTCATTGAACTTTTCCTCATTTTGAAGGTGTCAGGTGTCACCCCAGCTTAGGTGATAGATGGAGCTTCTTTCAAAATCCTTTGGGTGTCTGTGATTAACCAACCAACTTATCCATAAATATTACAGATAAAAGGATCAACTCCTTTCAACATTGATTGGACTGCCTAATTCTTCTGCAAAGTTCATTCTACTACTTCAATATACTCTACCTATGACCTTCCTTAGTGGTTTGTGTCTTTTGCTCATTATAAAATGAAGCCACTAGGTTTCCATGGGCAGCTAGGTGGTTTGGCAGACAGACCACTGGGCTTGAGGTCAGGAAGAACTGACTTCAAATGTGGCCTCAGCCACCAGCCCTGTGAACTTGGGCAAGTCACTTAATCTCAGCATGCCTTTGTTCTGTGTCTGTAAAATGAGCTGGAAAAATAAATGGCAAGCCACTTTAGTACTTCTTCCAAGAAAATCCCAAATGGGGTCAGAGAGAGTTGAACATGACTGAAACAAATGAAAAACAATAATAAAAACAAGAAACATGTTTGAATACTTCTGTCTTGCTCATCAAGATTCTCACTAATCTATTTTTCTATTGTTTAATCACTAAGAAGTAGATTTGATAATGACTGCTTTATAATGCATCTCAAGATCTAGCATTATTAGGTCCTATTCATTGCAATATTTTTCATGATTTCAATTATTATTTACCCAGTTCTGTAAAGTAATCTTTAGATTGTTTAACTGGTAATGTACTAACCATTTAAATTAAATAGGGCATTATTGCCATTTTTATTAGCACAGCCCTGAATTCTTGGATTGTTAGTACCCCTTACTATAGTCTATA
Source organism: Pseudocheirus occidentalis (assembly GCA_028646575.1). NCBI lineage: Eukaryota > Metazoa > Chordata > Mammalia > Diprotodontia > Pseudocheiridae > Pseudocheirus > Pseudocheirus occidentalis. The sequence continues at coordinate 5,033 of JAQQSW010022402.1, forward strand.
TGGTTTCATCAATTTTTGTTGTTTGTGGTGGTCTTCAGAACATCTCTAACATATTTTTTAATTTTTATTTTTAAATAACTTTTGTTTATTTTTTGGTTTACATCATTGATTTCCACAAGATTTTGAGTTACAAATTTTCTCCCTGTCTTTCCCCTACCCACTATCCCAAAATAATGATCCCACTGTACACCCCCTCCTGCAATTGCTCTCTCCTATATCCTCCCCCATCACTCCTCTGACTTTCTGGTAGGGCAAGATGGATCTCCCTATGCCAGTGCCTGTACATCTTATTTCCCAGTTGCATAATATATTTTTAAATTAACATATGCAAATTGCTTTGCAAACACTAAAGTACTTATTAGTATCTTTCTCCTTCCTCTTCCTCTTCTTGTTCTTCTTGTTCTTGTTCTTGTTCTTCTTGTTCTTGTTCTTCTTCTTCTTGTTGTTCTTGTTGTTCTTTTTCTTTTTCTTTTTCTTCTTCTTCTTCTTCTTCTTCTTCATCTTCTTCTTCCCCTAAAGCTAGGTATTTTCTGTGGAAAGTCTGCTTTAGGTCTTCATCAACTTATCCAGGCTATTATGTTAGCAAGCAAAAATATCTATGGTTTCCTATTTCCTCTAGGACAAAATATAAATAATCTTCTATTCACATACACTGGATCACATAGACCATGGATTTCCTCTCCCCTTCCCAAACCTATATAGCATGGTTTTCTTTCCCATATTACTAGCTCTACTCATTGAGTCTTTGAAAAGGGCTGGAAACGTCCTTCTCCCACTGCTGCTTTTGCTTCTGCTGCTGCTGTTTCTCTCAACTCGCACTCTTCCTTCTCCTTCCCCTCTTACAGCCTATAAGGCACTCTCAAAAATTCAAGTAAGCATTTATGTGCAAGACTCAAGTTGGCCTCCTAGCTCAGTGGTCACCAGAGTCCAAAAGGGCCTTTAGAGCTAAATGGGAATGCCTTTTCCCTCTCAGTTACATAAATCCATTAAGCCAGTCGATTCTAAAATCTCTATCACATATATAAATATAATATGAGGTTCAAATAGTTGGGACTTGTAATGGTAATTTATTGATTGTGGCTCATTTGCCCTCCAAGCTGAGAACTGAAATTCCAAAGATAACTCAACCTAGGTTTCAGTGGTTCATCATGCTGACAGGTGTAAGCAAATCATAACACTAACAATAGTAATCATTTAATTAGGATAAAGTTGGAGGTAAAACTAATTTGGACAATGGTAGCCACACTCCTGAATAAGCACAGAGACATTTGCCAGGAAGCCCTCTATCCATCACTCAAATACTTTGGGACTGAAGTCTTTCTACATTTCTATCTGTTGATTATCTTCATGTATCCGATGTATATTGCTTGTACATACATACCTGTTTGCAGTAGGTTGTCTCCACCATTATACCATGAGCTCCCTGAGGGCAGGAATTGGTTTTTTGCCTTTCTTTGTATCCCCAGTGCCTAGCACAAAGCCTGGCACATAGCAGCATCTTAAGGAATTCTAGTTGTTTGGCGGACTAATACTTTTAGGCTCTCTTCCTCTGGGTTTGAATGGTTTTGGGTGGAAGTAGCTAATATTTTTATTTTTCCTGTAGCTGAATATAAGCTCCTTGAGGTTAAATGCTATTTCTTTTTTGTTTGTATCACTGGAACCTAACCCAGCACATTTTAAAAAATAAATACTCCTAAATTGAATTGTATTAAATATCATTCCCCCTGTTTTCAATGGAAAATGGAGGGTAGATGTCACATATATTATGGAGATGTAATCCACAGGATATTAATGATTTTATAGAGTTGGCAGAGAGGTACAGGAGAAAGCTGAGGGGGAAGTCCAGTCTCAAAGGGAGGCAATCTGAGAAGGTGGCAGTAATAGCAGCAGAAATGAGGAAGACATTAGTAGGAATACATTTGTTGGGGGTAAGATGAGGAGTTTGTTTTTGGACATGCTGAGCTGGAGCTAACAGGGAGACATTGGACTGGAGATATCCTGCTGGCCTCACCATAGGTAAGAGCAAATGAAATATACATTTATAAAATCTACACAGAGAACCGTATGAGCCCATGCTAGACATGCATGAGCACTATTTTGTATATTTGAAGTTGGCAGCACTACCTTCATGATCTATTTCGCATTTCCCTTTCCTACTGGAAAGAATGCTGGATTTGGCATCAAAGAATATGGGTTTGAATCCTTATTCCTATCACATCTTGGGAAGGTCATGTGCCATCTCTTAGCCTCAATTTCTCCACCTACAACTGAAGGGATGAGATTGATTTCTGTCATCTTGTTGAACTCTAAAATACATAATCCTACAAAGTGTTGAGCCCATGAAAATGAAAGTAACTTTCTACTGCCAGACACACAATATACACACACACACACATACATATGTGTGTATACATATATTAATCTTCTCTGGACTTTTATTTCTGAATCCAGCTCAGGTTTCTACTCTGGGCATGACCTTACATTTGAAGTTGTTAGTGGCTTGGAAAGCAGCAAGAATTTATCAAAATATATTTTAGGCTGACTGAACAGTTTACGGTAAGAAAGCAAAAATTTCAGTGTACCCAATAATTTTACATGTTCAGTCATTCTGTTACTATGAGGAAGTCATAAGCTGGGTGGTAGTCCATGGAATTCATTTATTTGAAAGGCATTCACAATCAGGAGTAGTCAAGATAGTTGAATCAATGGCTGGTCCTGAAAGTAATCATCACCAAGAGATAAAGCCAGGAATGAATTGGACAACACGCTATCTGGGCCAGTTAGACATTAACTAAGGCTGTCTGGACTTATCACTTTTGTCTCTCTTCACTCATTCCAATTTGACCATGTTTTGATATAGAACTGAGAATATTAGAGAAATACTTCTGAAGAAATAAGAACCATGCTCAGTAAGAAGCAGATGCTGGCTTTGAAAAAAACATAGACTTCATCAGAATAGTATGTCTGAACCTGCAATTTAGGATTCATGACATCATAGAAGCAGCAGCGAAAGTAGCACCAATGGGAGTATCTCTATGTAGCAACAGTAGTAATAATAGTAGTAGAAGATGGTGATTGTGCTGGTGGTGATGGTGAGAGTGATGGTAACCAAAGTCATTCAGGACAGTCTCTTGCATATATATTTGAAAATCCACTTAGATCATAGTATTGGCTTACATTGAACTAGCCCTATAATCAAAATTGTTAGCTCTCTGAGCCTGTTTCCTGTTCTTTCAAATAGGGATAAAATATCTTCTTTGTCAATATCAAAAGGTTGTTATAGCAAAAAATTAAAATTTGTAAATGGAATAAAATGTAGCTATGTAAATAGAAATGTAAGATAATTGTGTCATATTTGGTTAAAGTAAGTAGAGAAGCTTTTAAATTGCTTACTGTATGACCTTGAATAAGTAGCTTCACAGATTATATTTATAATGTAACCATTTTTATTTAGGATCTGTATCTATTCTGAGTTTATTGTACACTGTCATGTGAAATGCAATTCAGAAACTAATCTCTATTAATCTTCTTTCCTGTTTTCATCAACAATTCTTGTTGAATAAGGATTTTTTCCTACTTTGTGTTCTTAGATTTATTTAAAATTGGGTCATTATAGTCAATTTTTTTCTTGGATCTTGATTTTCTATTCTGTTCCACTAATATCTCTTTATGTTTCTCTGTCTCTCTTCTATTTCTGTCTCTGTTTCCCTGTGTGTCTGTCTCCCAGTACAAAATAGGGCTGACTTTTTAGCATATAGTTAGAAATTCAGTAGCTCCAGACCCTTTCTTTCTTACTTTTTCTCATTAATTACCTTTTGTTTTTTAATTTAATGTATTAGCAAGTAAATTATAGTACAATTTTAAGTTCTGTAAATTGTGATATATAAGTACATGCATATGTACATATATACACATCTTTAAAATGTCTTATTCAACGTAGTTGCTGTTCAGTTGTTTTTCTTCAGTCATGTCTGAAGACACTCTTTGTGACCCCATTTGGGGTTTTCTTGGGAAAGACACTGGAGTGGTTTGCAATTTCCCTCCCCAACTCATTTTATAGATGAGGAAACTGAGGCAAGACATGGTTAAGTGACTTGCTAGTAAGTGTCTGAAAGTTAGATTTGAACTCAGGGAGATGTGTCTTCCTGACTCCAGGTCCAGCACTCTATCCAAATGCACCATCTAGTTGCCCATTTATTCACGGTACTGCATCAATATTCCTTACTGATATTGTTCTTCTGTTTTCTTTCTCAATGATATCTCTACATAATACATGTATCAAGATTTTGTTTATTTCATAGATGAAATTTAGTAGGGTCTCACCTATGGGAAGACATTCGCGATTCCCTTATCTTTAAGTTATTTCTCAATCCTCCCATCATATTGCATTGACTTAGTAGAGTATAAGGTCATCAAGAGAAGGAAGTTTTGTTTTTTTTAATATTGTTTTTGAATCTCCAACCCAGAAATAAATGCTTAGTGAACTGAATTTAGTTCATTTAAGCATAAGAATTTATACCTTGAAAAATGATTGTCTTTTCTTGGTGGATTTATAAGTCAGTTATATGAGATCAAAGGGAAATATAACAAACACATAGTACAGCATTGTGAATAAAAGATAAGTCATGAAGTCCAGAAGACCTCAGTTTACATTTTGCTTCTGATATATTAACTTTGTGACATGAGCAAGTCACAACCTTTTAGTGCCCTAGACAAAGATGTTAAGGAGTTTCCACACTGGAATCTACCTTCTTCAATGGATTTATACTGTATCAGTCACAAATATTTATGATCATTTTTCTGTAAATGCTGCATATTGAATTGCAATGCAAACAACTGAGCATAGAGCTTTTGTGTAGAGATAAACACTAAAATACTCCATGCTTAGCCCTGTCCAACACTTTCCACTTCAGTATTTTTTGCACTGAAATCCTCTTAGTCTATGATCTCAGAAACTAAATTCCTTCTCATCCTCTCCATTTACTTTGTAGGGTATGTTTTCTTTTTCTTTTTTGAATTATTTAATTTATTTTTTTGTTTACATCATTCATTCCCACCAGATTTTGAGTTACAAATTTTCTATCCGTCTTTCCCCTACCCACAACCCCAAAACATCGATCCCACTGTAAAGCCCCTCACCCAATCTGCTCTCTCCTATGTCCTCCTCCATTGCCCCTCTAACTTTCTGGTAGGGCAGGATGAATCTCCCTAGTCCAGTGCCTGTATATCTTAACTCCCAGTTGCATGTAGTTAATAATAATAATAATAATAATTACGTATATGTATATATATATATTTAATATTTGATTGTAGAACTTTAAATTCTAGATTCTTTTGGTTCCTCCCTTGTCACCCACCCCCACTGGAAGGACAAGCAATTCCATACAGCCTGTACATTTGTAATTACTCAGAACATCTCCACAGTGGACATAT
>JAQQSW010022403.1:0-10465 GCA_028646575.1 Pseudocheirus occidentalis
GCAGCTACTCTGTATGGTACCTAGTTTTAATAAATATACAGACATTTTTTCTCCTCTCTTTTTAGTTTTCAGTCTCCCAGATTTCAGGGTTCTCAGGGGATTCAAAGCTGTCTGGTGACATTCTTATCCCCACTCCCCAGTCCTGAATTCAGTTTATGTACTTGTAACAAGCAGGCATTTAATAGGATCACAGGATTTAGAGAAGGAGGAAACCACAAAAATCATCTCGTTCAATCTTCCCACTTAACAAAAGAGGAAACTGAGCCCAAAAGACTTTAAGTGAATTCCTCAGAGTTATGATCTGAATCTAGGGCCTGTGACTCCAAATATAAGATTCTTTCCACAACTCCACACAATATTTTAGAGTGTGATTAAATTTGCTTAGTAAATTCTGGTGGATTATTTCCCATATTTTATAGTTCAGGAAATCAGGAATTTCTAATATATTGTAAAATGTTTTTAATGCCAAATTAAAAAATGCTCCAGATCAAACTTATGAAAGATAATGAAAATCCTCTATTTTTCTTCATTTGCCAGATGTAGGTAATTTTCACTACATCTCCAATGCGAAGAACCACAAGTTCACTTTTACTGTACACGTATTGAAATATTCAGTTTCCCAGTTTTATAATTAAAGATCATTTCATCATTTTCAGACATAAGATAAAATTTAACTTATTTAAGATATGACAGCCATCATCACTTATTTTCATTAAACATGCTTTAGAGCAGACAGATATTACAGCAAGATAAGAATTAACATTTTAAAATTTAAATATGATTGCAAAAATCGTTCTCAGAAAATTATGATCTTTCCCTTGCTGCTGCTCTTTCCTAAAATAAATTAGTACCATTCCAGCCAAATGGCAGGGTTTGATGTATCTAGGTGGAATTTTAAGCTGTGTTTTTATGTATTTAAAAATTGAGGTCCTACTGAAAAGCTGTACAAATGAGGTTTTTAGATAATTCTTTTTTCATTTGCAATGTGAGAAGAAATGGTCAAATATGTTTCAAATAACTCCAGGGGTCCCTACCTAATTAGTTTTCTTTCCTCCTCTCTTTATATCTATTGTATGAATGTATGTACTCCACCACCTTAGATTTTCAAAATGATAGAATTTATTCTTACAAGAAGAGACTTTTTTACTTAATTTAGTTTAAAACATTATAATTTCTGGGAAAATCTTTGCTTGAACTGTGTTTACATGTGGTACCCAAATGTAGCCAGTAAGCATTTGTATCCATGAAAAAAAATGATAAACAATTTCAGATGAATAGTTGGATCTCACTTATACATTGAATCTCTTGCTGGAGAATCCGTTGTTCATGGACCATGGACATATTGTGGAAGAGTTGACCAACAAGCTCATATTCACTTCAAGTTGAACTTGTCACTGCTAAGAGGATTCTTGTGGTCCACATTTTGCTATTGTTGACTTTCCCCAACATTCTAAAAATAGCAAAGGTTAGTGCTAGTATATTCCTCTATAAAAGACTTTCCTGGTGGAGTCCTTTCATTAAAATCAGGTACAGGAATGGTCCCTAATATACCACTCTCCTTTCCCCTAAGGGGGCTCACATTCTTATTCTTCCAAAACAAAAGTGATCCTTTCTATCCTTCTTTAGTTTTGGACTACGTGTTTTCTGGCCTGTATATGAATGGTTCTTCCTAATCCCAGGTTGAATAAGGACTTCGTAGTGTGAACTAGTATATATGGGACAAGATTATGGGATTTTGGTCAAGCAGCACAGTCTCCTTGGGTGCTTTAGATTAGTGGGGTAGAATTTACCTTTGCGATTTCAATGAGGCGATCACCCCTCCTGTAGATAAACTACCCTCAGTGTATTTGTTGTTACAACATGTTTTTAATCTCTCCAAATAAATATAATATTTCCAGTTAGGCTGTACAAATATTTTAAGTGCCTAATGTATATGTACATATATACACACAGAGCATATAATATGGATTATATATACACACACATATACATATATACCCACACCCATACATATACACATACACATACACATACTAGGTATTTGGAGGAGATACAGGGGTATAAATAAGTTACAGTCTCTGTTCTCATGGAGCCTATACTCCAGGGAAGACCACACAAATACCTATAAATAACTACAAAGAAGATGGAAATACTCAATTCGTAAGAGAAGTGCAAATGGTGCTATATAAGGATGAAGGAGAAATGACAATTTCCTACTGAAGAGGTAAGAGAAGACTTCACAGAACATTTCTTGACATATTACTTTAAAATCCAAATTGTTTGACCATAAACATATCCTCTCACTTCCCCATACAATATTCTTTCTAAAAGCACCTATAAGTTCTTCAAGATGAGGAGACTCTATGTTGCTGTTCAGTCATTTCACTTGTGTCCAACTTTTCATGACCTCATTGGAGTTTTCTTGCCAAAGTGGTTTGCCTGGAGTGGTTTGCCATTTCTTTCTCCAACTTATTTTACAGATGAGGAAAAGGAGGCAAACAGAGTTAAGTGACTTACCCAGTGTCACACAGCTAGTGTCTGAGGCTGGTTTTGACCATAGGTCTTCCTCATTCTAGGCCTGGTGCTTTAATCTACTTCCCAAGTGATTTAAGGAGGCAGCCTCTTTTTTGGGAAACTTCTCCATGCTGACAACTAATGCTTTGATGTCTCACAAGGAAAGGAAACTTAAAGATGAGAAAAGAAAAATATTATAGTTGGTAAGTTCAGTAAGAAGGATCCCTTGGATTGAGTCAGCTTCTGCATTTTGATATCGTTTATGGGATTTTCTCTGCATCCAAACTCTGACCTTGGCACTTGATGCTTTTGGAAGAGAAACACATATAAGAAAATGTTAAAAAAAAAAAAAGAATGACAGAACCAGGGCTCACTATGTTTGGAAACTCATGGAACAGGGCCCAGTACCATCATTTTTGCTCTTAAAAGCAGCAAGAAATAATGAATTAGAATTACGACTTTGTTTTTAATACTCCCTAATAGTAATTTCAACACATATACCCTTTGTAGCTGTTGAACTTCTAAAAACATCAATACTATTGTAGCTAGGTGGTATAGTGGGCAGAATACTGGCCCTGGGGTCAGGAGGACCTGAGTTCAAATCAGATCTCAGACACTTGATACTTAGTAGCAGAGAAAATCCCAATCCCAATTGCCTTACCCAAAAAACCCAAACTCTCATTACTTTTTGTTTTTATTAAGTATTATATGATCAATAACAACAACATTAGCAAGAAAAAATAATTCCTTCATTATCATAAAAAACTAAATACCAGATATAGTTGGAGTGGGAAATGAAGGAGGATCTAAAAAAACCTTGTTCTTGCTGTGACAGAGAAGAAAAATTTTGTAATCAGGTTGTGAGTAACCTGGAGGAAGATAGGAAGTCTTGTTTGAACTCCCTTTGGGACTCTGTTACCCCTGGTATCCTTAAGAGCTGGTCAGGCACCTGTGCTGTTATTTTGATCTGCCCAAGACAGAAGAGCTAATCATGGCACAACATGCCTTTTGGGTCATTAATTCTCCTACTTTAATACACCAAAAGGATTATTCTGCCTGTTTTGTGTGTCTCTGTCCCTATGTCTCTGTCCAGTGTCTCTCTCTCTCCTCCCACCCCCGCCCCTTCACTCTCTCTCTCTTACTTTGTGTGTGTCTTTCTGGCCTGTCCTCTGTATATTTGTCTCTCTGTGATGTTCTCTGTGTGTTTCTCCTTTTGTGCCCTCTGCTGTATGTCTCCAGTGCAAAGGTAAAATGGGAATAAGGGCATGGGGTCTAGGCTTGGTTGCCTTCCATACGTATGTATACGGCACATTTTGTTGGTGTAAGGAATTCCGTGGGGAAACTCCCTCCACCGATGCAGATAGGCACTTGCTCTACAGTTTGTAATCTTAGATACTTACCCTGAATCACCCAACCAACACATGTCAGAGGGGAGACTTGAGACTTGCCCTAGTAATCTATCAACCAAGCCAAGCTGCTTATAAACTCAAGCACACATGTGTGCACAAATACGCACGGAGAGAGGATGCTTTTAATATAATAAAGATGATACATAAAAAAGCATACCATAACATTTTGATGTGTTCCAACCATCCATGTAGTATTAAAGGGATGGTAAAGGTGACGTGCCTTAAGAGTTGCCAGAGAGTTTCCAGGTTACAAATGAACTTCCTCCCTTTAAAATGAGCTGGAGTGAGACTTTCCATCTTTCCCAGGACATGCCCACCCTTAATACTAAGAATTTGACTGGACTTTGGTTTATCTGTCTGAATCCTTCCAGATTGGGCATATCTTTTAAGTAGGCCCTAGTGATGACAACTCCCGGTAATGACCAAACATATGGATGACTAGTGTGGCATTTAATAATCATCAGAATTTCTAGACATAAGAAATATGTATTTCTTATAAACATATTTCATATACATACATATACACAATATAATATATACATATTATGTACAAGAAACATATATTTCTTTATAATAATAAATAATGTTTACATACACATTTATATCAACTCCTTCCTATATAATGTCACTTTATTACACCAGCTTCAGAAATCCCTCAAACTGGTGGTGCTGGAATTTTGGAGTTAGTGAGAAAAGATTGGAGGAATCAGAAAAGACTAGAGAAAATGAGGGGCAGTGGAGGGGGACTAGATATTTGCTATATATTAGTATTTTTTTGGTTATGTTTCATGAAACCAGAAGCTAACCTTTCTTCCTCCCACCCCCATACACACATTTCTTCCCCCTTTTCCTTTCCCCTTTAACTTCAGGTTATTCTATTATTCAAATAGCCTGAAAACAAACCCACTTTTTTCTCAGCACTACTACCTCCTTTACTTTCTAACTTAATAATTAGTAATAAAACACTGACATTAGTTTCCAGGTCACTAGCTGGTATTAAAAGATTTCATTTAATTCACTCTTCAAAATTCTTCCCATAGTGACTTGACAGACATCCAAGTTCAGTAAGTTCCTGATGAAATTAAAAGTGACTGAATCTAGGCTTACCTGAAATATCCCAAAGTAGAATAATGCCATTTGCTTTGATACAGTTAATTCATAATCAAGTATGCGTATGTCTTAAAAAAAGAAAATAAATTGTCAAGACCTTATTAGTCTGTTTATCCTTTACACACACACACACACGCTCACACACACGCACGCACTCACATACACACACGCATGCACACACATTCTAATGGGAAGTGGGAAAACAGTGAATATAGAATGAAACACAATAGCCTTATTGCTTTTGATTTTTTTCTGTAATGATAGTCATGCTAGCAATGGGACCATTTTGAAGAATTATTCAAATAAAATAAGGGCTAAACCCTATGTTGAAAAAAATTGCCTAGGGTCAATAGGATTATCTGAATATCAGAGTGAACAGAATGAAATACTGATGTAATTTTTTGAAAGAAACAAAAACATTCATTTCAATTTATGAATGTCATGTGATTAAGTAGTGGGTCTCTTTAGGCATCCTCCTAGTTCCTTGTTGTCATATTAATGAAGTCTTTGTTAAGTCACTGATTGTGTATCTCTGCATATAATGTAAATTCCTAATGATTTCCTCAGTGTTTCCTCACTACCTGCTGATTAGAGTAGAATGGCAAGGAATTCCTGTAGATAGCCTGAATCTGTGTGAGCCGGGGGAGGTGAAGTGCTGTGACAGAGAAAGGAGTTCCTCATTCAATTAGATGAATTACACATGAGCCAGAATCAAGGAACAACAAGGGAGTTGGTTTGTTGCATCGTGTTTGTTGAATTGAATGATATAGAGCTATGGTGTCAAATTCAAATAGAAATGGAGGCCACTGATCTCTACATAAAGGTACATGTAGGCCGCACATTGACTTGCTTTTAAAATGTGTTATCATCTATGTTTTATTGTATTTTTTATGTATTTTAAGTATTGCCCAATTCCATTTTAATTTGGCTCCCACAGTACTTGGGAGTGTTATGGTGCCACAGAAGAGCAAATAAGGAATTTGATCTTTATTGGTACTATGAGTTATGCAGACTCTAGGTCTTTAATGGGGTACGTGTGTGTGCTGGGGGGGGTATGTGGTGGGGTTGTTGGGATGGGACAAATCAGATATATATTCTGAGTGTCCCAGTAACAGGTTTAGGTTATTGGGAGTTGGAGGTCACCAAAAGCCTTACTAGTAATGCCAAGTTTCTTTCCCCTTACAAGGAGAGAACCAATGGTAAAACTATAAATCTGTGTAACTGTATAGGTGCCTGTAAAGTTAGACTCAGCAAAGAAATTTGGAATAAAAAAAATTGAAACCATCTGCAACGAGTCTCTTTTCTTTAAAATTCCTAATTTTAGATAAACAGCCTCCTCTGCCTTCATAGTGATAACTTCTTGAAAGTGTCAGTCCCTTTATATTTGAAAGGAATAGCAAGTTATACATAGTAGATTTGTATTTCTATGTACAATCATCTTTTTTTATTATATTATGTTTTGGGAATGCTTGTTTTATTGTATAAATTAAAAAAAAAAGAAAATGGCAAAACCTCTATGTCACTATTAATCCCATCTATCCCTGCCTCCTCTGTGAATTTACTCCTTTCATTATCTCCTTTCTCCCTTCCTTTCCACCTTTCCTTATCCCCTGGATCCTTCCCAGCTACCTCCAAATGTTACAGGCTTGTTGGCCACCATTTGTCAAACTTTTGAAGGAACTAACAAAATGGCCTATTATAGTGCAGGTTTGCGATCTAAATCAGTGGAGAAAGAACCCATACTGACACAATCATGTATCCTTAAAATATTTAAATCTGAGGGAGATCAAACCTGATATTTCAGAAGCTTTCTCCTATGAGGAAAACAGAATAAAGTAGAAAGAATTAAATGAAACTTATGAATCTGAGAACAAATTTAGAATAGACTGGGAGGGAAAAATAATGAAGACAAAGCAGTGAAAGACTTGTTAGAAAAAAACAAAACAAAATAAAATCACTTAAAATAATAAGTTGAATGGAAGAAGTAGGTGTAATGAGATTGGGAATTTGGAGATCTTCCTTGCCCCTTAATAGATTCAGAGGGGAGTTTGAAGACCTCCCCTGCCTGGAAAATTAACTCTGCCCCCTTAGGCTGAATGAGGTCACATGGAACCTGTGATGGAAGGAATTTGCTGAAGGGTGGAGCAGAGCCCACAGGAAGCTTCCCTGTTTACAGTCACAGTCTTTATCATGATTGTGGGTGCTGTATATATTGTACTGGTGCTACAGTAGGTAGAAGATTTTTCCTTGTGGAGAAAAGAAAAAGGATAAAAGAGGAGAGATAGATAAATACGTAAAATGGAACAATTTAAATAAATTCAATGAAGCTGGCATTGGATAGGCACAGGGAGGGAGAAGAAGCTGTGGGAATAGATTACCTTTTAAGAAGCGTAAACAAAATTAATCTTGAAGGACAATATATTGAATTTTAAAAGGAAGAAGATAAGAATTAATACAAAAGAAATGGATGGAGGAAAACATCATCTACTAACTATGGCCCTGTGCTTTTTCTGACTTCATCCTTTTAGAAACTTGGATTCTTCTCTTGAGGCCCTCAAAGATGATAGGGGAGCCTTTGCCACATCTCACCAGGAGCCAGGTTCCCTTTTATGGTTGTCTTTTCCCTTTAAAATATAGGTTCCTTGAGAGCATGAACTGTCTTGCTTGATGGATTTGTCTCCCTGGATCTTAGCACAGTATCTGGCACAAAATAAGTGCTTAATATATAGTCTCTCTGCCTTTCTCTTTCACCAAGCAATCCAACAAAGTGTGTTGTAATGGATAAGGCCCCCCACCCCCCACCCAAATCTGCTATTTAAAAGCTATGCATGTGAAAAACAAAGACACATAGAAAAAAATGGGGAAAAGATACAAATTTTTATATAGAGATGAATCCAGAAAAGGAGAAATTGGAATCATGCTATCAAACAAAATTACATTGAGAGAAGGTGCAAAAGTGCATTATGCTTAATGGAGCCACACAAGTTAAACATCATTACCTTGAAAATACTAGAAATCAATAAATATTTAACTAAACTGATGTAAAAGAGGGAGGAATTTCGAAAGAAAACAAAATACAGTAAAATCACAAAAGAAGAAATTAGTATTACAATCTACTACACATAATTACATACCAACAATGCAATTAAAAAAAAAACCTGGATAATTACCTATTGGAAACATTAAATAGCCAAATTAACAGAACATGAAAATAGTCAAGAACATATTTTAACCAAGTCTTAGAAAATGAAATTGAACTAGTTATAAAAGGAGCAAAGTAAAACCCAAAACAAAACCAACAACACCCCGATCTATACAGTTTTATAGGGGACTTCTAGTGAATATTTAAGGAGCAAGATACACGCACACACACACACGTGAATTATTCAGAAAAAGAAAACATCCTGCCAAGCTCCTCTTATGAGGCAAATTTAGTCTTAATACCTAAAGTAAGGAAGGATAATAAAAAGTTAAGAGATTAATAAATCAACATCCCTAAAAAAATTATGCAAAAATTAAAAAAAAATCTTAGCAAAAACTTAAGTAATATATCACAAAACTCACTGGGATCTGTTTGAATTTATTTCAAGGATACAAAAATGCTTCAATATTAAGAAAAAACAAACTTTTTACTTTCTTAGAGATGTTAATTGGCTTAATAAGTTGGTTATTTGGCTAATTGGTTAATAAGTCTTGACCTTCATTAAGAAGGTGTAGGATTACATTCAAAGACTAAGCTAAATGTCAATTTACACATGTGCCTAAATTTTTTTTAGAACACAATAATTTATTCGTTTAAAAATATTTTGAGATTAATTAGCACATTGTTAAAAAAAAGAATAAATTACCAAAGTATTTAAGCAAATAAGCCATGTAACTTCTTTGGGCTTTTGATTGTCTTTTCTCTATATGATGTAGAAAGATCCTTTTCTATTTTTTTGTTAAATGTTATTAAGTTAGTACAAAACTTGAGTATACAGATGTGAGCAGAATCTGTGGCATTTGAAAATAATTATTGGGACAACTGGGATTTTCATATAAATTCTTGATGATCCAGAGAGGTCTGGGAAACACATTGTAAATTAAAGAGGAAAAGAGTATGTTATGCTTTGGCAAAAACTCAATTATACTGTTGAATCATTTTTAGAATTGTTAACGTCACAAGAATTCTCTAGCCCTGTCCTGATTATTGGATGGGGATATCCTTTCCTTCCCTTGTAATTTTTTTTTTGTGGAATTTTCACTTCACTTGTGGAATTATAGAACATCAGAGATCCCTTCCTCATATTTGGAATTGAGTCCTGTCAGCATAGCTTCATTTCCCCAGCCTTCAGGTTTAATGTGATTTAGATTTAGAAAGGGCCTTCAAAAGTGGTATACTTTAAAATCTTCATTCAGCAAAGGGAGACCCAGAAATACTAAATTATTTTCCCCACGTCACACAGGAAGTAAGTAGCAGAGTGGGGAGACAAACAAAGGTCCTCTGGCTTCAGCTGTGGTGTCCTTTCTCCAATCTCCTAGGAATGGCAGTATGAGATGCAGGGTTTGAAGGGAAGTCTTTTGGCTCCAAATCTAGTTCTTTTCCCCCTTTACCATGTTGTCTCCCCTACATGAAACAAATGCAGGCACTGGTGAAGACAGGTCTTCATTAATATCTGTACGCTAAAGGCGTCATTGGCACATTTTACTACAAAATGACATTGCTTGTATTTCATATCCTGTCTGTTTTCTGTAACTTTCATCTCACAATTTTTGATAATATCTTAGACTGTTGATATCTAGTTTTCTCAGTCAGCTAGATAGTTCATATGCTTACTCTGTGAGTATCAAGAAAGGGACGATGATGGAATCTCCATGGCTTGGCGATTTATTGGATATGAGGGGTGAGAGAAAGTGAAGCGTCAATTGAAGATGGCTCCAAGATGAGAAGGCTGCTGGATAACTGCAAGCAAAAGCACCTTCCAGTGTGAAAAAGTTACTGAATTATTATGGTGAAAGGAGATCAGAAAATAGAGCCTGGAGTGAAAGAGGCTATAGAGAGAGAAGGGGCCTAGGACAGAGCACTGTGTTATACCCATAAACAGAGGGTAGGTCTTTGGATGAAGATTATACATAGGAGGTAAAGGAGTAGGGACACAGCTAGGAAGAGATCCACACAGAACAATGTCATGAAAATATAGAGAAGAAAAAGTGCATAGATAGAGGCTGTAGGGAAATCAAGAATGGTAAGAATTAAGTAAAAAATTATTGGGTTTCACATAGCCACACACATCATCAGAAGAATATTGGTATTAAAAATATTAGTCCAGGGGCAGTTGGGTGGTGCAGTGAATAAAGCACTGGCCCTGGAGTCAAGAGGACCTGAGTTCAAATCCAGTCTTAGACACTTGATACTTACTGGCTGTGTGACCTTGGGCAAGTCACTTAACCCC
>JAQQSW010022404.1:0-10465 GCA_028646575.1 Pseudocheirus occidentalis
CTTTCTTTCTTTCTTTCTTTCTTTCTTTCTTTCTTTCTTTCTTTCTTTCTTTCTTTCTTTCTTTCTTTCTTTCTTTCTTTCTTTCTTTCTTTCTTTCTTCTACACATAAGGTATCACACCCTTACTGGTTTGTGCTCTGCCTAAAAGGAATTTAAATTTTAATCTCTGAAACTTATTTTTTCTCTTAAAGCCTGACCTTAACCCTGAATCACTCTGGTCCCAGACCATGCCGTACTTGGTCACTGTTTGGGCTCTGCTTGACTCAGAATGAAAATCCATAATAATTGTTTTTATTTTGACCAGAAACCCTGAGGATCTTCCTCTCCCAGATGAATCTTTAAGAGGCCATTCTTTTGTTACTACCTCAGTCCAACTGAAACCTGTTAAGGACCTTAGCTTGAAAAGGCCAAGGTCCCCCAGTGTATCCTGGACCATCTTGATTTGTCCCAATCCATATCTGGCCACTAGACCCAGATGTCTCTGGAGGAAAAAATGAGGATGATCACTTTGCACATCCCTCCCTCACTTAAATCCAGTTGACTTGCATATCATGGCATCGCTTCCTTCATTCCATGGTTCTCTTTGAGAATGACAAATAGAAACAAAGAGAGAGAGGAAGAGAGAGAGAGAGAGAGAGAGAGAGAGAGAGAGAGAGAGAGAGAGAGAGAGAGAGACATATACATTTATATTACTATAGATATATCAGTCTATATTTCTATTATCTCTATAAATATATAAACATAGATACATGCAGAGATATAGATATATTTGTAGATATAAAGTTATGCTGAGCAAAGGTCTATAAGCTTTATCAGATTTGCCAAGGACTTTATAACACAAAATAGGTTAAGAACTATCCTAGGAGAACCAAAATTGACCTGCTGAAGTAGATACATGGTTACCCAGGGGAGGCATTTTTCTGCATTATGACAGGGGCACCGTAAAGATATGTTGTAGAAAACCTTAGCTAACTTCAAGCTTAGGCTTTAACCACATTCCATAAACTCTTGGTTTTCTATAATAAAAATACCATAGATTTCAATATGTGCATTTTCAAAATATATCAGAGCCTTTTTTCAAATCATTAACTTCTCTCTCATTTCTTGGAGCAATGAGTTCCCTACAATGTCTTTCTACTTGTCTAAAACTTCTCTCACTCAAGATTCCCTGGGTACTGTCTTGGCCTAATATTTGGGATGAGTCAACCATTCGCCGCTTCCATCTTTCTCATACTTTTCTTTGGAACGTTTCTGGTGTTTCTGGTTTTACGAGGCATGGATCATCATCTTTGTTTGCCTCTATTTCATACTAACCTTATTCCTTTATTTGAAGTGTTTCTTGAAAATAAAAATGAAAAAAAGGCCATACATTTGTCTATGTTTACCCTTCAAATGAAGAGAGAGGCAAACTCAATAGAAATAAAGGTAAAGAATGAGGAAAAGGCCAAAAAGTGCTTAAGTATTTCCAAAGCAAAGGTCCTGGATAAGAACAAATATTTGAGAAGATCATAAGAAAAGTGGATGCTCTGTATTCCAAAATACAAGCTCATGATAAGTTTTCCACAGATCCTTTGCCATAGTGGTAAGGAATTCTGAAAAGTGACTTTAGCATTTCCTCTGAATGCAGTCTCACCCATTTCTTCATAGGGCATAGGAGAGAACATTAGAAATGTGGAGGAAGAGTATCAGGCTTCTCTAAGAGGTTCTTCAACAATTCCTGGAACATATCCACTCCAGCAGATCATGACAGCAAATAGCATGTTGAGCCCCACCACGCCACATGAGATCCAAACAAATACAGATTCCTGACATCAATATCTCACTCAAATTGAGAGGAACCCCAAATGCCCCATACATACTAGGGCCCTGTAGCAATTGAGACTGTAATTGGCTGTTATGCCCAAAGTCAAGACTGAGTAGAGAGGTGGACTTTCTTTGGCCTAAATAAAGTCCAGGACACACCTACTGTAGCTGAAATTAAAGTTATACAATCATAATAATATCACAGCAATAAAGCTGGAAGAGACCTCAGTGATCAATGTAATCCCGCCATTTTAAAAAGTAAAGAAAATGAAGCTCACAGATCTTAAGTATTTGCCTAAGGCCACAGAGAGGCGGTGTCAGATTTGGGATTCAAACTCAGCTTCATAACTCTGTGTTAAGATTTTTTTTCTAATGTGCCCTTCTATTTCCCACAACTCAGCCTTACTTATTAACCCACAGCAATCCCCAGCCAAATAGATTACCATAGAAATTCTTGGGTGAAAGAAAAAAGGGTATTTTTTCATAAATAATATAATATGTAGACAAAAAAGTTGCAACATTTTTTTCATAAAATTTTTTTATGCTTCAATATCTTTTTAATTGGGAAGTGATCCTAGTAAAATATTTTAAATAAAACTTTAAAAATTATTTTTTTTTAAAGTGGCATCTAGCCTTAGGTCAGCACAATTTTGATGGGCTCATTTAAATTAATACTCTATGCCTATCCTTCTGTGGATAGCATCTTTCCTTGAGTTATGTATCTCCAGAGGACTCCTCCTCCTCTCTCTTTCTAGGTTATGATATATTGCATGTCGGTGCATCATCAAAGCAAATTGCCTCTTCAATGATGTGTAAGTGTAATACATCATTGAAATGAGACATGCTTATAATGTATCACCTAGGGAAAAAAATGACTAGCATCCTTGACAGACAAGGTCAAGGAGCAAATTCACTTAGCTAAAGAATAGTTCATCAGCCACTTCCCATGTCAGGATGGGAGTTGTCTTTGATTGACCAGGGAAAACACAGAGATAAAACATACGCAAGCTGTGGGTGATCTATGGCAGGAGTGGGGAACCTGTGGCCTTGAGGCCACATGTGACCTTCTAGTTCCTCAGGTGTGGCCTTTGACTGAGATCAAGTTTTTAAAAATGAATCCTTTTATTAAGGAGATTTGTTCTGTGACCTTCGAATTCAGTCAAAGAGCTGCACTTGAGTACCTAGAGGGGCATACGTGGCCTTGAAGCCGCAGGTTCCCCACCCCTGATCAATGGAATAAACTATATTAAGGAGATTATTGAACCTCTATTAGTGGATGAGAGAAGCTGAGTGGATGAGAGAAGAAAAGAATGTATTACCTATTGTCTAAGAACCTAGCGAAAAACCTCTCTCTTCATAACTAGTATGTATAATCTACTGCCCAAAGTCTTCAGGCATGATAAGACCACTTCTCAATTACTCTAACATCTATACAAGCATTCAAGTTCACCTCCATAACAATAAGAAGCAGAGGACCAGGACTTTTGAGGTCATAGTTAAGAAGCACAGATGCTGAAAGCATTTGGACTCCATTGAAAGGGAGTAGATGTGAAATCAAAGTGTAAGTAGAAGCAAGGTTCACATTACACCAAAGTTATTTGACATTTTACACAAAAAAACAAACAGACAACTTTTTATGGACAAGAATGTCTGTGTAATTCATCAATATGAGGTCTTGGGCAGATTTATATCATTCAGTTTCTGGATGACAATGAAGTTATTATGCAAAGTCTAAAATTGTGGATTCGTTACTATATTAGGTTGCTTCTCACAAGGTCTCCTTACTTCCTTTCTCTCTGCCTTCTCCCCCAGCCAATCTATCTTCCATGTGGCTGTAAAAATTACATTTGTGAAACAAAGATAAGGTTAAGTCACATCCCTCAGGAACACATGCACGTGTGCACACACACACGCACACATACACACGCACACATCCCTCTTGAATGGATTCCCGATTTTTTTTCTAAATTAAAATTCCAACCCTTACCTCTTTCAAATATTTGTCATTTCAAGCCCTGCATTATCTACTTTGCTATAGGGGAAGCGAAGGGCAGACACATTTATGAAGTCCTTACATTGTTCCAGGAACTGTGCTAATCACTTGACAAATGTTATCTTATTTTATCATCACAATAACCCTTTGAAATCAATGCTTTTGTTATTCCCATTTTGCTGATGGGGAAAATGAAGCAGAGGTACACTGACTGGCCCTGGGTCATCTAGCTAGTAAGAATCCAATGCCAGTTTTAAACTCAGTTCTTCTGACTCCAGGATAAGCATTCTATCCATTGCCTAACCCTATACTCTCTCCATAGAATCACCTTTTGGAATCCCTAGCTTCCTTCAGGGTGTCACCATCTGTGTAATGATTTCATTGACCCACCCATTTGATAATGTTCTTTCCCTGTTGAAGTCGCTCTCTTTTTTACTAGGTCTAGCATATATTGTCCTTTGATTCATCTGTGCAGATCTGATGTTGTCCTTTTCCCATCTTAACTAGAATGTAGTCTCTTTGAGGATAGGCACTGCTTGGTATGTTGCCTTATTATTCTTAACAGCAAGCATACACAGTATTAAGGCACTTAATTTTTTGGATGAATTGAAGTGAAAATGAGAAACTTTTAAGTCTTGAATTTCCATTTAAATCTGGTTGGCTTTAAAATCCTAGACAGCAAACTTCAAATAAAATAATAAGGCTATATTTTAAAGACTTGGGTTAGTCTCACTTGGGTTAGTACTGCCAAATAGGGTTCATTTGAACCTGACAGAACATTTAGTTAAACTTGTCGTTTTGTCAATGATGTATGTTTTAGCAGACAGGGGTTCTGTAGCTTGACTCAGGCAGACTTGAGTTCAGATCCTACTTGTTATGTGATATTATGTTAACTACTTATGTCTTCTGTGCCTTGGTTTCCTTATGTGGAAAATATGGGTATGAGGGGGGATAGAGTTGGATTTGATGGCTTCCCATTTCCTTTCCCATTCTAAATCTATGGTGCTGAGGTTCAAAGAAGTGCAAGTGATTGTGTACTTTACAAGAGACAGACTTCTCTCAAAGCCAAGGTCTTCTGATTTTTCCAGATCATGAGATTTATTCTACTCCCAACTTTCTTGAAACATGCTTCTTGAATAAGAATTTAGCAAAATATTAAGAAGAAATGCATATTTCAAACTTTTCTTGAAGCAGAAAAGATGATTTAGTGTTTGGATTACAAAATCTTTCCTATAAACTTTGCTGCATGTTGTAGAGATTGTCCTGGCCTAGGCTAGACCTATGATCCATTAAAAATCTAACATTCTTCAATAGATAGGAGGAAAACAAGCAATGGGTCTTGAGGGACTTCTAATAATCAAAAGCAAGTGTTTGATCTATCAGAAGTAAAAAAAAAATGACATGAGTTAACCCTTTAATGGTTTCAGAGCACATTGCATCCATCATATCCCATTTGAACCTTTGTAATAATTCAGTGAAGTCATTACCAAAAGTATTTTATATCTACTTTACTGGAGAGAAAAGTGAGGTTGAATAGACTGCCTATTGTAAGTATTGGATGTGAAATTTGAATGCAATCCCTTTTTGATTCTAAGCTCAGGAGACATTCCACTATATCATATTGCCTCTTGCTAAAATAATTAAGTATGTAAAATTATTAACCAATTCAAAGGTATTCTTTGGGTCCAAAGAATAGACTTGAATGAATTAATTTGCTTGAACTCAAAACTCTTGCTTTCTATGAATTAGAGTAATTTATAGATAAATTACATTGCTAAAAATAAACTCAGACAATTATTTCTACTTTCTTTGACTTTAAAAGAGGAACAGAGTTGAAACAATAGCCAGATGATTCAGATCAAATCTTTCTAATTAAATGATTATTTATTTTGACCTGAATTGTTTGTGTACATGTATCTAATTTAGTTACCAATTGTTTATTTTAAGATTTAGGGAGGTATCTGAAGTTTGAAAAAAAGGTAGAAATTGCTTTAGTCCCCAATAAAGTGATATGAGCTAAGCAACTCCAGAGGATGCACTAGCAGGCTTAAAATTTGTGCAAGAAGGCAAAGAAAGAGGAAGAGGAAAAGAGGAAGATATGGGACCTATTATAATTATTCATTGTTGTTTGGTCATTTGAATCCTGTCTGATTCTTTGTGACATCATTTCAGGTTTTCTTGGCAAAGAAACTGTAGCAATTTGTGTTTTCTTTTTCCAGCTCATATTATAGATGAGGAACTGAGCTAAACAGGGTTAAATGATGTACCCAGAGTCACAGAACTGGTAAGCATCTCAGACCAAATTTGAACTCAGGAAGACAAGTCTTTCTGACTTCAGACCTGGCACACTATTAAAATAGTTCAATTCTAATATCTCAGTTAATATGAAGCTTTTGCTGTGTTCTTTGAGAAAATAAGATTTTATGTAGAAGAAAAGTGATTTTGTCTTTGCATCATGTTATTCAAGAAATAACACTGGCTCATTTGCATTCGCTTGGTGAACTCTATTATAGAAATGGGTGATCTTGCAAAAGAATGCTGTTGGGCAGTCAAAAAATATTTATTAAGCACCTAACACATGTCAGGAACTATCTTAAGTACTAAAGAGACAAACATGAAAGAAGAAAGACAGTTAAATACATTGCCAAAAAGAAAATCTACATTTACTGACCACAACCCAAATTGACCCTTCGTTCCATGACTGTCAGTGATTGACCTTTATGCAGGTTGATGCAAGGTCTTAATTTATGACTGACAAAATAGAGAATATATTATTTAACAATAGTCATAAAAATATGGATCAGTCATTCAAAAAATATTTATTAAGGGCTCCCTATATGGCAAATACTGTACTAAGCATTAGTAGCACAAAAAATAAAAAATAAAATAAATCCCTGCCCTCAAGGAGATCACATCCAAATAAAGGAACCAATGTACAACTTGCTGGGTATAAACAAAATGCTTAGAGAGCTGATAGAAGCTAATTTCAGAAGTGAAGCTATTAGAAGTTGGGGATCCAGGTAAAGCCTTCTGCAAATAATTGTATTTGAGCTGTCTTGAAAGTAACAATTTAGAAAGCAAAAGAAGTCATCATCAAACAGTAATTTTCCCTGCTGGAGTTCTTTCTAACCCCTGAAAGTTACACAGATGGGCACTAACCTACTTATCAGTTTGAGCAACTATATGGCATTTTGATAAAGGTTATTGTGTTATTAAAAAAAAAAACATAAAAATTCCCTGTGGGTTAGAAAATATCCTTTGTTTAGAAAGCTGACTTTAGGGGGTAGGTTTTGTTTAGGGGGAAAATAATACTATTTTCCCTAAGCAAAATTCCCTGTGCATATCAAACAGGAATCAGAAAATTCCAGGCATTTTTTTAATTCATAATCTCTGATCGTTCTATTCCTTTCCCTGAAAGCAACAAATAAAACAAACAAAAGAGAGCTGCCACTGGCCATTCTCTTTTATTATTCATAAGTGAGAGATATTACTAAAGCTATGAAAGTCTTCTCATTCCATTCTATAGTTACCTAGTGAGCAATATGCTCGCTGGAACTGGGGAATATATATTCTGGCATCATTTCAAATCATGTGTTCTATCAAGTCAACTGTGCATTTTAATTTTTTTTAGCAAAAGCTCACATCCAAGAATGTGATATTATCATTCAAATGTCTACAGTTCAATGACAGCCCAATGAACTCAGCTCATTCCTACATATAACTTTTCCTGACCACACATTTTTACAATTGTCCTTCAGTGCTATATTCTTTTTGAAATGATGGTTTAGTCAAATTTTTGTCATTATTTCAGTGTTGTCTGAACATTTTCTTTCTTTTAAATTTTCTTTTCCTTTTTTTTGGCCTACAGTAGTCTAACCCCTCATTTGTTCATTTAGCCTACCAAGGGAATAAAGGATAGGTATGGGGATGGGGGCAATACACATTAGCTCTATGTTTTCTTGCACATAATAGGTGTTGTTAAGTGTTTAGCATGGTGCCTGGAATAGAGCAGGTGTTACATAAATGTATAATGATGATGATGATGGTGGTGGTGGTGGTGGTGATGATGATGATGTGAGAAAACTCTCCAGGCAATAGAAGCCAACTTTTGATTTTTCTAGATATATTTTTGGATAATCCATCTGCTTGTGTGTTGAAGGCAATTTGATAGACAAGGAGATTATTCCAAGAAATTTTATTTTTTTGGAGGAGCTATTAGTGTTAATATATACTTTCCTTTATATCTTTATGTAAGAAGAGAGTCTCTTATTTTTAACCTTACTATGTTCTCAGGGCATATACATAAAACTTTTACATAAAAATTTTTTCAAGATTCTAAAAATTTTAGAGGATTTTTCCTCATTATATTTTAGATCACATATTCTCTCTGTTTGACCTATAAGATTATCTCACTGGCTCTGTCTTTTTCTGTGAAACTGAGCTGGTATATGTATCTGGATCTATGGACTCTCAATCACAGGGAGACCAGGCAGCACACACTTACTTGGCCCTGTTTTATTTCTTCCTTCAGAAAGGCCTCAAAACACTGGAATATAGTGTCATTGAAATTATGTTGGCTACAAAATGCTTTTAAAAAGTCACTCCTTCCATTTATGATTTCTAGATCAACTTAACCATTAAATGATCTGAGCCTAAGAGGTAGTAAATCATCAGCCGCTCTTCCCAGTAGCCAAGGCAGGAATTAGAAATAGAGGGAGGTAGTAGGTTGGGGCATGGGAATGTTCCAGTTTTCCTTCATGGTGATGTTCAGCTTAGTGGTAGCATCTAAGAACTCATTTCCAAGTCTCTCCAGGCTTTCAGCTTTGGCTCACATTTAGAGTACACACCTAAAGGCATCAATTGAACTCCCACCTCCTTTTTTCTGTAGTGGTTAATCTCAGTCATAGGAGAAAGGAATCTAAATACCTGTACTTGTCAGTAATCCTTTCAGGTAGAAAGCAGAAAGTTTAATTGGCCAGGTCTAATCTTTGAAAACAAACAAAAATAAATTCTAGTTTGGAAAATGATGAGGTTGTTAAAGGATTAGGCCTTGGGTGAAAATGGCCTGCTGCTTGGATGACTAGAAGCAAAGGGATTTGGGTTTCTGCTTTGTAAACACATCTTTAAAGTGGATTTGAGATTTTCATGGGCGTTCTCTGCTGGATTTTGCAGTTAACAAAAACAAAATAAAAATAAAAACGATGCATTTTCCTGTTTGAAAGGAGAGCAAGGACAGATGCACCTCCCCACCCCTGTTTTCCATATCTTCTTCCCAAGGCAAGACTTAAAGTACTCTTAGCTAAAAGAAAGCCACATAGCTTCAAGAGGCAAGCAGAAAACGATGAGCCAATTGGAACTAGTTAAGAAAGTAGCTCTTAGTAAGACAGTTCTAGGGCAACATTGCCATAGAGAAAGAGCCCTGGTTTAGGAGACTGAAAAATGGGTTTAAATCCTGGCTTTTCTGCTTATTGCATGAGTGACCTTGGAATAATTGCTTCCCTCCTACGGACTCAGTTTCCACATCTCTAAAGTAAGGTGCTAGATTAAATGCTGAGGTCCTTCAAATCTCTTAATCTTATTATAGTGCTATATTGTCCTGGATAGATAGAAAAATGATGCTGGCTTATGTTGTGAGTGTTGATTTCATTTCTTAGAAACTTTAGAAAGAGAGAAACAGGGATCCAAATAACAATAGCTCATATTCAAGGATTACTCAAATGTTTTGTAAATCATTAACTTGAAGTGACATCTGTTTTTGTTGTTGATGATATTCAGTCATGTCCAACTCTTAGCATCCCCATTTGGGGTGTGCTTGGCAAAGATATTGGAGTGGTTTGCCATTCCCTTTTCCAGCTCGTTTTACAGATGAGGAAACTGAGGTAGCAAAGAGAGTTAATTGACTTTCCTAAGGTTACACAGCTTATAAGTAAAGAGGAGCCCAAAGAGGGTTAGGACTGCCTGAGACCCCAAAATACCAACATGCCGGGTCCTGTTGAAAGAATTCCACTCAAGTCTTCTCAGTCAAAGAAAAAGTAAAGTTTATTGAAAGTTCACTTGTATTGGACACAGAGCAAGTCTGTGTTAGAAAATTCTATGGTGCTCTCACAGAGCATGTCTGTGTGCTAGGGCATTCTAAGGCACACTCACAGAGCAAGTCTGTGCTAAGCTATCTCATGGCGCTCTCACACCCTCTAGAAGGAAGATGGGATTCTATATACAGAAAGGTTGTGGGAGGAATCTAGGGGTGGTCCAGAGGAGGAGATTGGGGAAGGTCTTCAGGAGGAGTCAGATGAGGTCAGACTCCAGTAATGAGTGGTTCAGGGTGGGAAGTTGCTGGAGGCTACCTGGAGACCATAGACAATGGTGGGCCAGGCCAATTCAAGGGTGGGAAACTTGGAACAAAGAGGGCTAAAGACTTGGGCAGAGCTACAACTTAAGGCTCATAACCTCAAGCAAATGTCTTCCCTAGGAAGGTTTACTTTCCCAGAGCCTGTACCTCAAAGAATCAAGGAGAGCTCAAGAAGGGGGGAGGGGAGGTCCCAGAGCCTACACCTCATCGTAAGTATCTGAAGCCAAATTTGAATTCCTTGAGGTGAATCTTCTTGATTCTAAACCCAGTGTTCTGTCCACTAGCTGTCTGAAGTGACATCACTTGTCCTCAGATTGCTGA
>JAQQSW010022405.1:0-10465 GCA_028646575.1 Pseudocheirus occidentalis
GCTTAGGGAGGGAATGACATACACTCTAAATTGGGTATCTTGCCCTATAGGAGAGTAGGGGGGAAGGGGATGAGAGGGAGGATGATGGAGGAGAGGGCAGGTTGGGGGGAGAGGAGTTAGAAGCACACACTTTTGTAAAGGGACAGAGACAAAGTAGAGAATAGAACAAGTGGGGGTGGGATAGGATGGAGGGAATTCAGTATTTCACAATATATCCACTACAGAAATGTTTTGCGTAACTACACATGTACAACCTATACTGAATTGCTTATCTTCCCAATAAGGGTAGGTGATGAGGGAGGAAGGGAAAGAATCTGGAACTCAAAGTTTTAAAATCAAATGTTTAAAAATTATTATTATTACTGTTATTATTATTGTTATTATTTACATGCAACTGGGAAATAAAATATACAGGCACTAGGGTATAGAGATACATCTTGCCCTACCAGAAAGTCAGAGGGTTGATAGCAGAGGATACAGGAGAGAGAAAATTGGGGGAAGGGGTATATAGTGGGATTGCTGTTTTGGGGTGGTAGGTAGGTGAAAGATGGGGAGAAAATTTGTAACTCAAAATCTTGTGGAAATGAATGTTGTAAACTAAAAATAAACATTAAATTTATCATTTAAAAAAGCAGCATTGGTCTAATAATAAAAGAGGCACAGAAATGTACTGAAAAAAAGAACTCGTTAAAAAGTGAGATTGGCCAGATAGAAAAAAGAAACACAAAACCTTACTGAAGAAAATAATTCCTTAAAAATTAGAACTGGGCAAATGAAAGGTAAAGACTCCATGGGACATCAAGAAATACTCAACATCAAAAGAATGAAAAAATAGAAGAAAATGGGAAATTTCTCATTGGAAAAACAACCGACCTGGAAAATAGGCTGAGGAGAATTAATTTAAGAATTATTGGTCTACCTGAAAGTCATGATCAGAAAAAGAGCCTAGATATCATATGTCAAGAAATGAAAACTGGCCCTGTTTTAGATCCAGTGAGCAAAATAGAAATGGAAAGAGTCCACCAACCAATCACCTCCTGAAAGAGAAACCAAAACGAAAACTTCCAGGAATATTATAGCTGAATTCTAAAGGCCCCAGGTAAAGGACAAAATATTGCAAGCATCCAAAAAGAAACCATTCAAATATCACATAGTCAACATTCATATCACACAAGATTTAGTAAACTTCCACATTAAAGAAAGAGATGGCTTAAAATATAATAAATAACAAAGGATCAAGTATTACAACCAAGAATAACCTACCTGGAACAGTTGAGTATAGGGACAGTTGAGTATAATCCTTCAAGGGAAAAAATTGATATTTAATGAAACAGAGGACTTTTAATCATTCCTGATGAAAAGAACAGGATTGCATAGAAAGTTGATCATGCAAACACAAGACTCAAGAGAAGGATAATAAGGTAAACATGAAAGAGGAATCATTAGAGAATCATTATGTTTGAGCTGTTTACATTCCTAAAAGGGAAGATGACACACATAACTCCTAAGAACTTTATCATTATTAGAGCAGTTAGAAGGATCATACATAGATAGAGCGCATGGGTGTGAGTTGACTATAATATGATGATCTCAAAAAAGAAAGTGTGAGAAAGAAATGCACTGGGAGAAGGAGGGAGGGAGCAGGAGAATGAGAAAAATTATCTCATCTAAAAGAGGCATGCAAGAAAGAGTCTTTACAGTGGGGGGAGGAGAGGAAAAGGACAAAGAGGTGGGCACTGCCTGGTCTGAAGTCAGAAAGACTCTCTTTCAGAGTTCAGATCTGGCCTCAGGCTTTTACTAGTTGTGTGACCCTTGTCAACTTAACCCCGTTTGCCTCAGTTTTCTCATATGTCAAATGAACTGGAGTAGGAAATGGCAAACTACTCCAAAATCTTTGCCAAGAAAACCCCAAATAGAGTCATAAATAGTGGAACACTACTGAAATTACTGGATAGCAACAATCAGCATAATTGACCATATCAATAACAAAAACAACAAAAATCATATGATTATCTCAATAGATGAAGAAAACTTTTTTTGACAAAATACAAAATGACAGACATTCTGGACATCCAGAGATGGAATGTCCATGTGCAAATGGCTTAAAGATGTGATTAATTAAATCACTTGTTCTTTGCCAGGTCTGACATCTGTCTTAACACTAGAAAGCATAGGAATAAATGGTTCTTTCCTTAAACATTATGTGTAATGGTTATAGCTAGACCCCTTCCCAAGAAGATCAGGAGAGAAGCAAGGATTTCCATTATCACCACTATTATTCAATATTGTACTAGAAATGCTAGCTATAGCAATAAAACAAGAAAAATAAACTGAAGAAATTAGAATAGGCAATGAGTAAACAAAACTATCACTTTGCAGATAACATGATGGTATACTGAGAGAACATTAGAGAATCAACTAAAAAACTAGTTGAAAATTGAATAACTCTAACAGTCACAAGATATAAAACAAACCCACATAAATCATCAGCATTTGTATATATTACCAACAAAGTCCAGCAGGAAGAGACAGAAAGAGAAATTCCATTTAAAATAACTGCAGACAATATAAAATACTTAGGAGTCTACCTTCCAAGACAAACCTTGGACCTATATAAACACAATTTAAAAACACTTCTTACAAATAAAGATCTAAAGCAATTAGAGATATAGTAATTGCTCATGGGTAGCCCAAACTAATGGAATAAAAATGATCATTCTATCTAAGTTAATTTACTCATTCAGTACCATACCAATTAAACTATCAAAGAATTAGTTTATAGAGTTAGAAAAAATAATAACAAAATTCATCTGGAAGAGCAAAAAGTCAAGAATATAAAGGGAATCAATTAAAAATGCAAAGAAAGGCATTCTAGCAGTAATGGATTTCAAACTACATTAAAAAGTAGTAACCATCAAATCAATCTGGCAATGACTAAGAAATAGAATGGCGGGTTGTAATAGTATTGAAATTTGAAGATCTCTTTGTATTGCCAAACTGATAGGTACTTAGCACCTAGTTTCAAATTAAACCTCTGTTAAAGAAACAGATGGTATTACATCAGAAGGCTGCTGATGTAAAAGGAAGGAGCTGAATAGGGAACCCCTGTTGCTGACATGAGAGGAAGGGGCTGAACAGGGAGAAGCCAATACCATATACAAGGAAGAGCACAAGTTGGACAGTCAGAACTTCTTGGGACAAGCATGGTGGAGGCAGGGCAGCTGCTGCTGAACTGAAGACTGAACTGAATTGGGAAGAACTGAGAAGAGAAATGAGAATTGAGAACTGAGTCAGAATTTCTTGGAGCAAGCCACATGGAAACTGGATAAAGTGATTTTAATTCTGGAAATGGAGCTTATAGTGCTGAGGATTTCTGAAGGCCAGCTGGAGCTGCAGAAGACTGAGGAAGCATGACTGTGGTCCTGGTACTTTGTACAAATGTTGCTGTGACTTTGTTAATGTGCATGAATGTTACTGTGGCTTTGTTAAGCCTTGTCTTCCCAGGAAAAGAGACTGTGAGAGATTCGAGGTGGACTGGACACTGTGAGCTTCAATACGGAGCCAGAACTGCATGGAGAGCTAAACAAGGAACTGGGAGCTGTCTGCCTTTGGACTCAGGTAGCAGTTGGTTAGATTCAGGTGGGAGCTAGAACCATAGAAGAGGAATCATGGAAGCTGAAAGCCTGTCCCATGTCAAGATGAAAAGACCTCTCCATGGGTACTGAGTAGTGACTGATGAAACTATATGAGTAGTGACTGATGAAATAGGGTACTGAGTAGTGAATGATGAAATTGTAATTTACTTGTGACCTAGGGGTGGATGGCTTTTGTACTTTTCACTGCCCTTTAAGAGGGTACTGAATAGTGATTGATGAAATTGTAATTTAATTGCACCCCATGGGTGGAGAACTTTGACTTTTGTACTTTGTGATCCTTAAGGAGGTGAGCCTCCATAAATATGATGGAATGATTGAGATGATTGAATGATTAAGTTACTAAATGATTGTACTTTGTTGAAAACTATGTGATCACTTTGGTGAAAACTATGTGACCATTTTAGTGATAACTTGTTGAGGTGTGACAGGGTGAATGCTGTATTTTGATCTTCTGTGATGAGCTGTAACATTCTGAGTGCTGTACCTTGACTTTCTGTGAATATTTTGCTCTGATTTGTAATAGAATAAAATAGAGAGTTCGCTATACTATGTAATCAGAACCTTGAAAGCTGTTCACAGCAGCAGTCCTCTAGAAAGCTGCCTGGCATGGCTTTACATGGGATAGATAAATAGATTAGGTACACACTACACAGTAGTAAGTGTCTATAGTAAATTAGTGCTTGATAAACCAAAAGACACAAGCTTTTGGGGGTAAGAACTCACCATTTGACAAAAATTGCTGGAAAAACTGGAAAGAAGTTGGGCAGAAACTAGATACGGACCAACATCTCACACTGTACTTCAAGGTAAAGTCAAAATGGTTACATGATTCAGACACAAAGGAGCATATCACAAGAAAATTAGGGGTACTTGAAAAATTTTGCCTCTCAATCATTCAATCATCCTTAAGTGTCAGGAAGGAGTTTATGATCAAACAAGACATAGGATTATGGGATTAAAATGGATGATTTTTAAAAAATTTTATGCATTTATGCAATAAAAATTTTAGTTCCAAATTCTGTCCCTCTCTCCCTTCCTCCCTTCCTCCCTTCCCTCTTCCTGATATGATACACAATCAGATGTAGGTTATACATGTAAGTGTATAAACATAGAACATTTCCATAGTAGCCATTTTGTACAAGAAGATTCAAATGCAAGAAAAAATTAAAGTGAGAAATACCATGCTCCAGTGTGCATAAAATCAATATCAGTTCTTTCTCTGGAAGGGCAAATACTGAACCTG
The DNA here is from genome assembly GCA_028646575.1 of Pseudocheirus occidentalis. NCBI lineage: Eukaryota > Metazoa > Chordata > Mammalia > Diprotodontia > Pseudocheiridae > Pseudocheirus > Pseudocheirus occidentalis. The sequence continues at coordinate 4,900 of JAQQSW010022405.1, forward strand.
AAGTTTAAATGTTTTGGATACATAATGAGAAGACAGAAATCATTGGAAAAGACCCTGATATTGGGAAATATTGAAAGCCAAAGTAGAAGGGGATGGCAGAGGATGAAATGTATGGATAGTGTCTTGAGCAACAAGGATGAACTTGGACACCCTTTAAGAGACAGAGGAGGATAGAAGGGCTTAGTGTGCTATGATACATGTGGTCATGAAGAGTCAGAAACAACTCAATGGAAGAAAAACAAATATATTTGCATATTTTGCCTTTTGTGGCATAAAAGGGATTTATTTTTAGATCAGATAACACTATATAGATTATATACAATTTGATGCGTTGGTGTTTGAAGAAGTACTTTTTCTTTACTTCTTGCTGATAACCTACTGTGTTTAAAACTGATGTGTGTGTAGTTTACACGGCAGATAGGTGTTGCAGTAGATAGAATACTGGACTGGAGTCAGGGAGGATCTTCTTTGTGAATTCAAATCTAGCCTCACACATTTACTAGCTTTGTTACCCTAAGCAAGTCACTTAACCCTTCTTGCCTCAGTTACTCATCTATAAAATGAGCTGAAGAAGGGAATCCACTTGCAAGAAAACCCCAAGTGAGGTCACAAAGAATCAGATGCAAATGAAAAATGACTCAACAACACGTAGGGTATAGCAATGATGTCAAACTCTAATAGAAACAAATCCCTGTAAGCTGCATGTTGACTTCAGAAACACAGATTAGCATTATGTCGTACTATATTTTTCTTATTTTGTTAAGTATTTCCCAATTATATTTTAATCTGGTTCCCACTGCACTTGGAAGTTTTGCAGGCCATGACTTTGACATCTCTCATATGCAGTATATAATAATGTTTTTCGGTAGTATTTTGGGTCCTAATCTAGTGTAGTCTTTAGAATTTTTTAGGTAATAACTGCATTATAGATGGTTTGAAGAAGATTCAACATACCTGTCTGAAATTCAGTTGTTTTTTAAATTAGAGAGTCACTTAAATCCACCTTCCAGCAAAGGTAGCAGGTCCATAACACATACAGAACTAATAAAACAAGCAAAACTACAATAGGGTGGATAAAGAAATGCAATAAAGCTGTAGCTTTAGGGGTATCAAATCCTTTGGCAGTGACCACAGTCTTCAGGTCTCTGGTGAGTGCCTCCTGTGCATCTCTTAAGCATCTTTTGATGGATCAGGACAGTTTTGTGAAGTTATTTCCTTAAACATCTCCAAGTTCCTGATTACTTATAGATATTCTCTACTTAATGCTGCTATTAAGACAAAATAATTTAGTGAAATCTGACAAAATTTAATTAGATGGACCTTCCAGCAATTAGTTCATGTGGTTAAAACCAGTTCAGACCCTATGGAACTAGCATTATAAACAACAAAGTTGAGGAAGAACATCAAGGTAGCTACCCAGTTATGTACTTTATACTTATATCCCATTATAGCAGTTCAAAGTTGCTGAAGCAGGCCTTTGTTACACTAAAAAATTCTAGTTCTACCTGCCACAGTTAGAGAAAAAGGAAGAAGAAGGGGCATAAAACAATATCAGGACTCTTCTTCCAGGCCTAAACCTAGGGCACAGAGTGACTTAACATAAATATAAGAGAATAATGCATCCTCAATTCTGTTTGATTTCATTTAAGAATTGTAGTTAACTTTTTGGAACAACTAACCATTCAAAAAAGTTCTACCTTATTCACAGATATTGTAGTCAGGGTCAAAATTAACCAGGTGGGAAACTTTCCTGATCAGAAAGCAAGTAAGAAAATGAGGAAATTTAATCAAGAGCATCCTGCCTTTGCCTATACAAGGTCATTCTCAGAAACCATATTTCTACCTGTAACAGACTCAAATGACACTCCCTTTGAGATACTCATAGCATTTCCCTCAAATGCTAGACTACTGACTTAACAATAATTGAGACATTTATACTGGAATTGAAAACTCAAAATAAAGAAAATTAGAGTCCCAAGAGATTTTACCTCAAATAGCAAATTTCATTAATCATAACTTAGAACTTTATGTTATTATTATTATTTCTTGTGTTGCAATAACAGTTAATAAAAAGTTCATCAGAACTTTGAAAAAACTCATTCAAGATGATTTTCTTCTCTTTTTTTCTTTACTTTTCCCTTGAGTTTAAACTTATCCTGGTATCAAAATCAGTCACTAAAAATTAAGAAAACGGGGGATGGCTAGGTGGCACAGCGAATAGAGCAGCAGCCCTGGAGTCAGGAGGACCTGGGTTCAAATCCAGCCTCAAACACTTGACACACTTACCAGCTGTGTGACTTTGGGCAAGTCACTTAACCCCTATCGCCCTCCAGAAAGCAAAAAAATTAAGAAAACATTAAAAAAAACTAATTAAAAAATAAATATGCTCTTGATTTTCACATAGATAGTGAAGATATATGATAGTTCACTCAAAACTCCCCAAAGTACTGACTATTTACTTTAAATCTCCAGACTAACAGATATCCGTCTTGAGGTATTTTAATATACCTTTAATATTATATACCTTTATGTATATTAATAATATACCTTTATATTAATTGTATACTTATATATTAATACTATACCTTTTAACATATATAAAGTAGAATATATTTTAATATACCTTTCATGTACTTCTTTTAATATGCTTCTTCTTTTTTCTTTGTTTTTGTTTTGCTTTTTGGAGGGCAGTTGGGGTTAAATGACTTGCCCAAGGTCACATGGCTAGTTTTTGTGTTAAGTGTCTGAGGCTGGATTTGAACTCAGGTCCTCCTGACTCCAGGGCCGGTGCTCTATTCACTGTGCCACCTAGCCGCCCCCTTTTAACATGCTTCTTGAGGCATATTAATCCCTAAGGCAAAAATACATCTTTAAGACTGGAATCAGTTGAGAGTAAATCAGTTCAAAATGTACCTTCAATATATACTATTCTCGTTATAATTTCACAGTTTTCAAAATCACAAATCATCATATTCTACCCATTTGGTTAAAATTCTAAGACTACATTCCTTACTGATAAAAATTAAAATATCTATAGGACAGAGAACATCTCTTTTTCTTATCCAAGAGTGAGAGGAGTTACTCAACTATTCCTGAAAATTAACACAGATTGTATTTTAATCGATACATTTTTTTCATATTCAAGGTCATATAAATTAGCTTCAAATCTTTTTGGGGCAGAGAATCACATCAGACACAATGGGAGAAGATGCTAGCTTGGATGTCTCTTATTCTAGGCTAGAAATAGCTTAGAAATTATTGATGACAAATCAATGGAAATTTTATATACAGATTTAAGTTACATATGGATTTAAACAAAACTACAGAGTCCACCGTTAGTACTATTGTTTTTCTTCGAAACCAATAGCACAAACTGATACTACTATAAAGGTTTAATTTAAGTTAGCAAATTTAATGTTATGCCAGTGAAATTATTGACTTTATAGGATTAGAAAAGTAAGAAAAAAATCATTTGCAAGAACAAAAGGTCTATGATACCAATGGAAATAAAGAAAAAAGATAGACATGAAAGAGGGTAGCACTTTATTTTGCTGCTAGATAAGTCTTTATTTTGCTTAACAAATACACACACAAAGGCACAAAATTCACTTACGTCATTATTATACAAGTAGAAATAATGGTCAGCATTCAATTACAATCAAATGTAGAGAAATTTCCTATTTTGTCTTCACGTAAACAATAGCTAGATATGTAAAGCATGTGCCTTTGGCCCATTTGCAAAGTAAGTGACATCAAAAGAAGTACTGCACTTGAATGTTCAATTGTATTCTTATTAAAATATTTATGCAACAATGTCTATGGTTATAGTTATAGACTAACTTTATATGGCTTAAAGATGAGTGCATAAATATAAAACTTTATTCAACAAATATCTACAGTTGACAAATTCTATACATTTTTAGTGTTGAAGCATTAAAAATCCTAAAAGATTTTCATTCCTTAAACTAAATGCCATAATAGTTCTTTGTAATCAAAGTTCTTCCTCTGACAATATGGATATTATTTACAGGTCACATGGATGAGAAAACAAACTTGCTATTACATTTGCTTAAAGTGGCCAAAATATGTTTAGAAGAAGATGTCATAATGCTAATCTTTGCATATTTTATAGGGTTTTATTGCACTGATACCATACCCTTTCAACTTTAAATACCTAGTAGAAAGATTTGACATACTGAAATAGCCAGGCAATGGACTGTTAAAAAACTGAAACCAACCAACCAACAACAACACAAAACAACAAAACAAAAAAAGAGACACCACCTGGAAAGCAATAGCTGACACCAACAAAGTTACAGAGATCTAGTTGAAGGCACATGGAAGCATTTACTCAATTTCCATCAAAGATTCTCCATTTGGTTCACCAACAGCCAAAGGATCAGCATTAGAAAGTGTAGATTTGGCTTCATTAACAGTAGTTTCTTTATTATCAGTCTCCCTGTAAAGCCAAGGACAAGCAGATTCCCAAAAGAATGCTACTGTAAACAGCTTTTAAGATTAGGATTACACAGTAATAGTGAATACTGTTTATTCCATTATAAATCAAGATTCAGTACCATATTCACAATATAATATTCTCAATATAACATCTTATTACACAAAGTCACAATATTTAGAACAAGGAACAAAAGAAGAATCACCTGGTTTCCCTAAGGGGGAAACCAGCTTAACACTTAAAGATTCAATCAATCAATTAACAAAAGAAGAATCACCTGGTGTCCCTAAGGGGGAAACCCTTCTCACTTAAAGACTCAATCAACAATTCACAATATACCAATCTTCAACTCATGGGGCAACCATTAACTTAATTTGTCACTCATCTAGCAGTCAGCCACTAAGCTAGATTCCCAATTACTAAATATCATTAGTCCCTAATACAGTCATTAGAAAACCACACAAACTTTCCACCCCTTGATTTCCAGCAAACCTCAATTTAGTCCAAAGGGAGTCCTTTCCTTCATCTTGACTCTGGGAGGTCTCTCTGATTCCCTGGATCCCCTTCCATGGTTCAAGCTTCCTCCTGAATCTGCCAATCACCTGGATTCAGAAGCAGACAGCTTCCAGGTTCTTGTCCAGTCCTCAGAAGTAAACAGCTCCCAGGGCCTTGTCCTCAGCAAACCTCAGTTTCTTCCAAGGGGAGGCCTTTTCTTTAATTTGACTCTTCGTGGTCTCTCTGATTCCCTGGATCCCCTTCCATGGTTCCAGCTCCCTTCTGAATCTGCCAAGCAAGCACCTGGATTCAGAAGCAGACAGCTGCCAGGTTCTCCTCCAGTCCTCAGAGGTAGACAGCTCCCAGGTCCTTGTCTAGTCTTCAAGGCAATCCCCGACACACACTGAAGTTCACAGGGTTCAGCACATCTCAAACCCTTCACCACTTCTCTTGCCTGGAACTCAAGGATCAGTCAGGCCATGAATAAACAAAGTCTTATCTGGTTCATGTTTCAGTCAGCTTCCAGATACTGGGCAAGAAACTATCTTTCTTTCTTTCTTTCTTTCTTTCTTTCTTTCTTTCTTTCTTTCTTTCTTTCTTTCTTTCTTTCTTTCT
>JAQQSW010022406.1:0-10465 GCA_028646575.1 Pseudocheirus occidentalis
ACATAAACTCTAAACTGGGCATCTTGCCACACAGGAGAGTAGGGGGGATGGGGATGAGAGATGGGGTGATGGAGGGGAGGGCAGGTTGGGGGGGAGGGTTGCTGGAAATACACACTACCACCAAGAGGGTTATGGGGGAGAATATAGGAGGGAGCAGATTAGGGGAGGGGCTTTACAATGGATTCTATGAAACAGAAGAAGATTTACAGAATAAGATTGATCATGAAGATTTAGGGAAAGAAGATACTCTATAGAACATCAAGTTCAAGCACTTCATTTTAAAGCTGAGGAGAGTGAGAACCAGAGAAATCCCTCCTTCATTTCTGTCCTGGCTTTGCTCTTGACACTCTGGGTTTCTTTCTGCATTATGTCCTAACTATCTTCCCACGCTGAAAGATACCTCTGTTGCTGAAGCCCCTCCATTTGACTGCTCATTTCCTCCGAGAACTACCAAGAAGTGCTCTGATTAACTATGGCATGTACTCACTCATCTCTTGACTCTACTCTCTCATGCTGTCTCACCATTTTTCTTTTTTATGTTGTCTCATCCAATTAGAATGTAAGCTCCTTAAAGTTATGGATTATATATCTTTAACTGCATCTCTCTCTGTCTCTCTCTCTCTCTCTCTCTGTCTGTATATATATGAATGGATATGTATATACTCATACATCTATTTATGAATATATATATATATACAACCATATGTATTTGCATGTATATATGTATGTATATATATATAATCTTGCTACATACATAAATGTCTCTACTATACCTATATCTATATCATCTATATCTGTATCTGTATCTATAACTGTATCTATATCTACATCAATCTATATCTATATCTATATCCATATCTGTATCTATATCTGTATTTGTACCTGTATCTGTACCTGTATCTGTACCTATACCTGTATCCATATCTGTATCTGCATCTGTATCTGTATCTCTATCTGTATCTGTATCTGTATCTCTATCTCTCTGTGTCTCTCTCTCTCTATCTCTATCTCTATCTAGCTCTATCTCTGTGTCTATCTCTATCTCTATCTCTGTGTCTATCTCTATCTCTCTATCTCTGTGTCTATCTCTATCTCTGTCTCTATCTCTATCTCTATCTCTATCTCTATCTCTATCTCTATCTCTATCTCTATCTCTATCTCTATCTCTATCTATCTCTATCTCTATCTCTATCTCTATCTCTATCCGTACTCATATCCATATCCCTATCTATGTATTTTTCAAATGATTAACCAAGATCCTGGTATATATGGAAAGCTTAATGAATAATTATCAACTTGCTACATGACTTCTTCTTGTCTGCCCACAATCACACATCTAGGAAAGGCTGAAGCCAAAATTCCAAGTTAGTTTCTCTAAATACAAAACCGGTTCTATTTCCATTCTTACACACTGCCCATTTTTAGTTCTCAAATTGTTTTCTTGTTCCTTATTTCATCCAATTTTTAGAAATCTTTCATAAAACTGAAACTCAGAAAGTCACAAAGTTCCTAAAACATTTCTAGCAAATGGCAAATAAAAGGTTAGTACAAAGGTCTTATTATACCTAATTTTATTACATACTATTACTCAAGTAAGGCAAGTTCAAATCCAGTAAAGGTTTGCAAGTCACATATGCATAAGAAAGAATAGAAATGCTGTAAATCCAAAGATGACCTTCTTCCCTCAGTTAAGTTTTATACCTGTGCCTTTTATCCCTTTGATTCATTTGCAAAGGAGAGAAAAACAACACAACAAAAATATGAACTTTAAAAACTAGATAGTAACTTGAAATTCCCTTCCATCTATCTAGAAGATTTGCAGCTAAAAGAATACTAAATATAATCTGACGATCAAAAATTAAACAAGAGTTAATATACCTTAAATCAGATAGAGACTTCTGAGGAATATCCTGTTTTTGGTGTTCAAGAAATATAAACCACCCCAAAAGTAGTCTTGGGACCAACAACAATGACTAGCTAGGGTAGTTCTGTGCTCCAAAGATCATTATGTCGTCTGTAAAGTGAACACACAATTCAGGCAGTTAAGGTTCTAAGAAACAGGCAGATACTCTATTACCGAAAACCACAGGTTTTCCTTCCAACCCTCCGCCCCAAACACCTGTGAACAACATGATGTGATTTGTTGCTGCTGGGCCATAAGCAGTAAGAAAAATATCAGAATACATTGTTTTGCTTTGAGGAAGAAGATAGAAACATAACTTTGGATTCAAACTAAATGGCCAGTTTGTTAATAATGATGCTCACCACTTTTTCTTCTCTATTACTCTATATACCTCAGTAAACCATAGGCTCTGAGAAGCATTTGTAGTCACATGAAAACCATCCATCAGGAAAACCAGAGGGTATAGTTACAGCAAAGTCTTCAGGTGTCCAGCAAAGTCCATAGGCAGCTTAGTGGAACAGTTGATAGAGTTCTGGGCCTGGAGACAGAAAGAACTGAGTTAAAATTCAGCATCAGAAATTCACAAGGTATGTGAACCTGAGCAAATCAATTAACCTCAGATTCCTCCTCTCTAAAATGGGGATAAAAATAGTACCTACCTTCAATGATTCTTGTGAGGATCTAATGAGATAATATTGGTAAAGCACCTAGCATAGTTATTCCTGGCACACAGCAAAGGCTTAATAAATGCTTATTTCCTTTTCATATATATATATATATATATATATATGTGTGTGTGTATACATATATATATGTGTATGTATTAATATGTATTCATATATATTCTCATATATATATATGCTACTACATTAAATAAAATTTTGACTTAAGCATCCTTTCATTTGAGTTATAAAGAGAAAGCAGAGATGTATTTCTAAGCATGAATTTAAAAATTACTGGTCCCTTGTAAAACAAACAAATATGATTTTGTCTTCGGCCACTGGCATTAAGACCTTAAGTTTCTTAAGAAGACTGACTGGTTTTGAGATACCAAGTTAGAAAATACATGAGATTGTTTTCCCTAAAGAAAAGGGAAAACATCTTTTTTTTTGGTACTTAACCTCAAACTTTGAAGAATTTGCCCAATTAATGAGACCTGACCTCAAACTTTGAAGAATTTGCCCAATTAATGAGACCTGACCTCAAACTTTGAAGAATTTGCCCAATTAATGAGACCTGACCTCAAACTTTGAAGAATTTGCCCAATTAATGAGACCTGACCTCAAACTTTGAAGAATTTGCCCAATTAATGAGACCTGAAATAGTGATGCCCACTCTTACCCTCCCACCACCACAATCACCAATAAACTGCCTACAACCAGTAAGGGATGATTCTAGGGATGAGTCACAGTAGGGATGTTTATGTGCTGTAATATTTGCCAATGAGTTAGTCTTTAGAGTTATGACTTACTCATTGTAGAAGAGAATGAGCCTGAGCTGAGGGGCTGATTTCAGAACTATGGCTCAAAAGAGAGTTGTGAGACAGAATGAGAAGCACAAGAGGGAAGGATGGTATGAAGGAAAAGTTTAAGCATTTATTGGGTCCCTACAATGTACCAGACACTGTTCTAGGTACTTCGTAAATATAACATTTGATCCTCAAATCAATCCTGCAAGATAGATGCTATTATTATTTCCATTTTACAGTTGAGGAACCTGAGGAAATAAGGGGAAAAGTTTCTTGCCCAGAGTGACACAGCTAATTAGGTTTTTTTTTCCCTTACACTTATTGGATTCTTCCTGATTCTGAGCCAGAGATTTACCTACTGTGACATTATACTGCCTCATATAAGGAGGGGACCTTTATGTAAGTATGACCCCAGATAGAGGGCAGTAGTCTTGTAATGGCCTAGCAGAGTATTTTGGCTAAGGTTAAGTCTTCCCTGGCTTCTCTCCTCAATATGCTACCTGCTCCCAAATAACCATATCTTCTTTCAAGGATGATTCTTTCTGAGTCTGCCATTAGCATCATAGTAGTCTAAAGGTGCTGCAACCTATAAGAGCTGACTGTGTCTCCAGACTAGTGATAAAGGTTGAATTGTCTCATGAAGTTGCTTTTTTTTCTGGTAACCATTACTATACAATGATTTTGGTGTTTTTTTTTTTTCTGACAAGATAAAGGAATACTGAATATGTTGTTTTCATTTTTGTATTTTAAGTGTTTTAATTATTTATTCCTACTGACTGGAGGCTACAGATTTTTTCTGAATCACTCATTGAATCACAGAATGTTCGAATTGAAAGGGAGGTCAACTAGTCCAACTTGGAATCTTAACAATCCTGCCCATGGTATATTCCACAAGCCATCCCTCAGTCTTTACTAGAATATTCCATGTTATCACCTAGCCTTTAGTCTTTAATAGAATATTCTATATAAGTCGTCATCCAAGCTTTAATAGAAAATTCCATGTCATCATTCAGCCTTTACAAGAGTATTCTATAAGTTATAGTGTACTCTTTACTAGAATCCAACCTTTACTAGAATATTCCACAAGTTGTAACCCAGCTTTCACTAAAAGACTTTTTCAGGTCAGGGGGAGGGAAAGAGAGGCTGTTCTCTCCTAAGGCAAACCATTCCATTTATGAATTGTTCTAAAAGCATTATTCTTTCCCTTTATATTTATTTTACATGTTCTAGGTATTAGAGTTCAAAATTTGTATTCCAGAACTTTGTATAGTACCTGGCACATAGTAGGGACTTAATGGAAGCTTGTCAGTTTATTAATCTGATGAATTCATAATCCAACTGAATTGTCCTAATCAGACACAGATCACTTTGAAAAACAAGTTCATTAAAATGTTATCTTTTAAAATTCAGCTATGTTGGGAAAGAAACTCTGTCTCTCCTATCCCTTTTTCCTTATTGGGTGACACCAAGCACAACTCACATGTCAACATCCAACTTCTTTTCTATTTATGTAATTCTTTATTACTTATCTCATTTAGACCTTTTAGAATTAGATTTAAACTTACATGAACTGAAACTTCTGAGTCTTAGAACTTTTATGTTTTTTTTAAGTAGGAAGGGATCTTAGAGGTCATTGAGAATCCTCTGCTAACTTTATAGATTTCCAAAGTGAGGTCTGAAGTGAATAAATCACATTTTGAGGACCAATACATAGCCAGTTATAAGTAGAGATGAAACTAAAGCCTAGATTTGCAGACTCCCAGAATAACATTCATTTTTATATTGTCACACTGCTTATGGGTTTATCTAAAGCTCTGCATGTCTTTCTAGATATTCATTCTACTATTTGGGCAATAGATAATCTATTTTTTTTTGTTTTGCTATGGAAAAGATTTTCATACCATTGGTGTACAGTGGGCTTCTTCTATACATACAAAGTTGCACATAGAAAGACATGCGAACTGTTAAATTTCTTGTCTTTAACATAGGAGGCACAAAGATCAGCTGCTTGTATTAACTGAAAGAAACACATGAGCCTTCAATGGAATGGTGAACATGACAGTCAAACTGGGTTACCTTTAATATGCTCTTTGTTTTCCCTTTCTCACAGCTTTGTTTACTCCCCGACCAGGCCAGGAATTACTACCACTCACTCTTCCCATATCTGCTATTTGGCATTATACCCAACTTTCACTATCCAATTCAAATGTTATAGACCCATAAAACTTTTCCTTGACAGAAGTACAGAATAAGGAAAAGGATGAAAGTACAGGCAAAAGGGAAATCTGGGGGCTTAAATTTCCGTTCTGACACAAGACATTCCACATATCCTCTCTGAGCAATAGCTTTTTCTTATTTTGCTTTAATTTGTAAAATGGGGACAATTGTACTTATCTTTCAGGGTCATAGTGAAAGTCAAATGAAATAATGAAGGCAAAGTACTTTGCAACCCTTTAAGTTCTATGTAAATGCTTAAATATCTAAATACATAATATTCAACTATGTATTCATACAAAATATTTATGCATAAATATTTAATAAGAAATAAGTTAAATATTTTTATTACATTGAATTAATAATTTAAATTAAATAATTCCATTAAATAAAATAAATATATAAAATATATTTCAAAAGGATAAAAAAAATGATCTTCTAGCACTGACCTACCTGTTTTCCATTTCCAAAACCAAACCCTTTGCCCCTAATTCTTTATGTTCCTGATTCTGTCTGTCCTTAAAATCATCACATCAATTCAATAACTGAATACAAAAAACATTTATTATGAACTTACCGTGCTAGTCATGGGTTGAAAGATAAAGATACCACATTGTATCTTCGTATCATAATCATTCATGCACATTTCTATTCCCCTTTGAATTATAATAATAGCGGCTAGCAGTTCCATAACACATTACAGTTTTTCGAAGTGCTTTACTAATGTTATTTCATTTTGTCCTTACAAAAACACTGGGAGGTAGATGTTATTATTACCATTTTGAGAATGAGGAAACTGAGGCAAGCAGAATTTAAGTGATTTGTCAAGTATCATATAACTAGTAAGTTTCTGAGATAGATTTGAACTCACCCTTAGTGATTTCTGGTTCATTGCTCTAACTGCCACAGCACCTTGTTGCTGTTACTGAACTTTCCTGGCATACCCTGGATTTATTCAAGTACCCTATATTATCAGATAAACTGCCAGCTTAAATGCTTTATGTTCATTGTACTTAGGATCATAGTACTAGAAAGGACTCTTCTAATTTTCCCATTTAACAGATGATAAACTAAGACCCAGACTCTTTGCACTGCATCTTCTTAGAGCAGTGTTTCACATAGAGAAGGCTCTCAAGAAGTGTCTGAATTCAATTAAATTGAATTACTACCTAGAGTCTTCTAGGGAGATAAGATTTCAATGGTGCTCAGTATATCCTAATCCTACATCCATTCATCACCTGTATATTTGGTCTGAGGATGCCCTCTATACCCCAAATGCTTCATATGTCACTAGTAAAGAGACCACATTGCTGTCTCCTAAGAAAAGCACTTCTCACTACTTTAAGGCAGAACTGAAAAATGTCTCCTCATCTTTCCATCAACTAATGGGTAGGAATAGCAAAGATAAAGTAATAATGAGAAAATGTGCACTTTTAAAATTTACATGAACATTTACATCACAGTTAGGGTGAGTTTGTAAATTCATAAATAAAAAAATGTTGCAGATTATTTTTTTTCTTTCAAGATTGAGCAGTAATATAGATACATAAATTTTTTTTTCACATTCCTGTTACTCCAGGGAAAACATTTCAATATAACACCATCCTGCAGTAAAATATATTTCTGCAGACATACTTCCAACCCTTGATTTTGTCATAAACAAATAAGACAAAGAAAATTGTTTTAAGAATTTTCAAAGGTTGAGGAAGATTAATGCTACAAGGTCCAGGCATTGTAGACAAATGAACCAAATTCAGTTGAATTATTAAATTCACTAGTGATTGTTTTCTTACTTGGTTTTAAGAACTATTGCTTGGGACATGCAAACATTTATAATGTAGTACCTCTATGAACAAAAGAAATTATGTACAGAAGGTTGCTCATGACTAAACCTAAATTCATGACCCATGATCCTGTGATCTTAGGATTGTGTTTTTGCTTTCAAAATGATTTCTGTACGATAATCCTTTGACAAAGGTAATGCAAGTATTATTATCCTCGTTTTATTCTTCAGGAAACTAAGTCTCAGAGAGGAGTGAGTTCTCTGAAACTAATAAATGTCCAAAAAGGGGGGGGGCATGGATATAACTATCACCAAAGGCCAAAAGGCATTCCAAAAATAGGATTTCAACAATCACCCTTTTAGGCCTTAATGGTACCACTGAAAATATTACAGAACACAGTTGATGTTAGGAATGAGAGGTTGGCTCTTACTGGGAAGGAGTAAATAATTCTCCACTCCCCCCCAAAAAATAAATCTATAGATAACCTGGTTTAGCTAGCAGAAATGAACCTCGTCTTCATCTTAAAGAGGTAAAGTATTTCCTATTTAGAAGGGCTGCTTTTAGACTTTATGCTTGCACATCTTTACAAGATACGTGAATAATCAAAACAGAACACAAGTAATTTTTTGTCAGGAAATTAAAATCCAGATCTTTTATTTTGAAGTTAGTATTGTCAAGTATATAAAATTTCAGAGTGGTTTCCTAGACTATTATTCACTCCCATTCTGTTGCCTTGTTATTCATCATGATATAATCCCACCTCCATCTAAAATATTGACAATGTCTATATGTTTTATCAGCAAAGCAAGTATTTACTGGAAAAAATCAAACCAAAAATGTCCACTAAGGTCATATTATACACTAAAATTATGGGCAGAGTTTGAAAGTTATGATTGAAAACAATTTTGGAGTCAGCACTTTCTGGTGTGAGCAATACATCTTGTTATATCACTTTCTACTGAATATATCATTTCTATCATCAGAAAAGCAGCCAGTCTATTAGACTGCATAAAAGCACCTTACACAATCAAGGAATTTGTACTTAGAGGGAAAAGGCATTGATAAATAAGCTTTCCATTTTACTTTCCCATTTTTGGACACTTAATTTTTTAGTTGCCTTTCTGAGAGTCGTTAAACTTGTTGCCGAGAGACAAAGATGAAAGCACATTGGCTGATAGACTTTTTGAAAGACATTCAGTTAGAGCCCTGAAGGGCTTTCCTGCCAGTGAGAGAGTAGCAAGTCCTGTGACATATATCAAGTTTCTGTCAATCCTGAAAGTAGGAAAAAAAAAAAAAAGGAAGTGTTTGTTTGCCAGGGTTCACATGTCAGAAGCATGGAACTTCAGTATGGTGATATAAGGGCCAGGCTATCATAACATTTCCAGATTTTGCCTTTCATAGCAAAATAGAATTTTGAAGTCATACTCAGATGGAATACGTAATAAAAACTTAAAGATTTCCTCATTCCTTTGGCTAAAGTATTAAGACCTAGATTTAACAATCCAGAGCATAATGAAAATAATGGAATGGTTATGCAGAAACAGAGAAAGAGAAATATAGATTTCTTTGCACCTAGAAAAAAAAACAAAATCAATCATATTAAATGATATACTTGTCCATTCTTTGCCTTGGTAATGGTCCTATTGTCTTAGCCTTTGGGGTTTAATTTTATTTGGGAAGTAAGTGGATTATGTATGATGGTCCAAAAGATAAAATATGATAGATAGATACTAATTTTCTTTCTATTTACTATTAATTTTAAGAAAGAAAATTGCTTTTAGCTTTCCTTACTCTTCCTTAATTTGAGGTTTTCAATTTTTTAGGCTTAAAATCAATGAACCTCTTTTCTTCTTTTATTTTCATTTTAGAACTTTAAAATTTTCATATAATAATAAATGCTTTGCCAAGATAGTTCCTCCTGTGCAAAGGTATTCTCTTTTATTTATAATGTGAATTTAGGCCTTGAATTGAAAAAACCATACTATTAAGCTTGACCATACCAAACACTTCATTAATTATGTAAGAAGACATTTATCTTTACAATAATAGATCTTGGGATGGGATCAGAAGGAACCTTAGCAGTAATATCATCCAAGCTCCATATCCTTCAATTTTACAGGTCAGAAAACCAGCAGACAGTGGAGAAAATTTTCCCAAGGTCACAGTGTTCGTGAGTAGTAGGTCTGGGAGTTGAATGACAAATCAAGTCCCTCAGAAACCATTTCCTCTTAATCAAGAGCCAGTTCTCTTTTTAATCTATTGTTTCTTTTTTTTGATATCACAATGTTAATGCGTTACATAGAAGCAGGCATCTGAGGATATGAGCCTTAGTGGATGGTGAAGCAGAGGCAGCAATACAACCTCTCTCTCCCAACATTCCCCTACAAAAAACAAAACCTTTAATGTAATGACTCAAGTCAGTTTCTGGAGTGGCAGAGACAACAAAAGGTCAGTTGGAGTGTAATGGTAATTACTTTAAATTTGAAAACTCCTTTTTGTTATATACATAAGCAGGTACTTAGGCCTTAGTAACTAATCAAACCTCTGTGAAAAAAACAGAAGGTGTGAACTCTGTCTAGTGTTGCTGACATAAGAGGAAGGAGCTGGCTGAAACAGGAAGCCAATGCTATGTGTATGTATATAAAAAAAGCACCAGAGAGGGAGAAGCAGAATTTTCTCCTGACAAGATCCTAGTAGAAGAATCATGAAGACTGAAGCCAACTGAGAGAAGGAAAAAGAGATAGATAAAGAGAGAGAGAAAGAGAGACAGAGAGACAGAGACAGAGCCAGAGACAGAGAGACAGAGAGAGACAAAGACAGAGAGAGACAGAGAGACAGAGGGCTTCTTTCAGCACCTGGAAGCTGGGCTGCTACTGCTGGACTAAGAACTGAGTTGGAGTTTTCTTGAGACCAGTTTCTGGTAAAGGCTGAAGTTGCTGCCAGGAAAGCAGCCTGGAAGGCCGAAGTTGTTGCTGCTCCTTGGAAGGCTGAGATTTCTTCTGGTGCTAAGGCCAGCTGAACTGCCAGAGCACTGGGGAGGTATGACCTGGATGCTAAGCCTTTGTTTGTTTGTGGCTGGGTTGATTCTTGAATTCC
>JAQQSW010022407.1:0-10465 GCA_028646575.1 Pseudocheirus occidentalis
AAAAAAAAAAAGATAATTTACTTGAAATAGAACGCAGAGTAAATGACAAGGAATTAAAGTCAGCTAGCAGGCATTCCATTATCCATTTCCCCAAACTACCTCCTCCCAAACTTCCAGGGCCCACAGGCTGTGAGTCTTCTTGGCTTCCACTTTTCAGCCTGGCACAATAAACAAAAAAAAAGGGAGAAAACAGGTTTGCAAATCCGCTAACCCATCCTTCCCTCACTGGCCCATCAGAATAGCAGGTACAAGCGTACTGTGGGGATGTTGTAGGCTCCATTCTAGACCACTGCCATAAAGCAAATATTGCAATAAAGCAAGTCACATGAATTTTTCGGTTTCCCAGTGCATATAAAAGCTGTGTTTATAGTCTACTGTAGACTACTAAGTGTGCAATAGTATTATGTCTAAGAAAACAATGTAGACACTTTAATTTAAAAATACTTTATTGCTAAAGAATGCTAATCTTCATTACAGCCCTCAGTGAGTCATAATCTTTTTTTTGGTGGAGGGTCTTGCCCTGATGTTGGTGGCTGCTGAAGGTTGGGGTTGTGGTAATTTCTTAAAATAAGACAGCAATGAATTTTATCACATAAATTGACTCTTCCTTTCACTTGAACACTTAGAGGTCATTGAAAGGTTATTAATTAACCTAATTTCAATATTGCTGTATCTCAGGGAATAGAAAGACGGGAGGAGAGAGAGGTGGAGAACAGCTGGTGGGTGGAGCCAGAAGAAAACATGCAACGTTTATTAAGGTTGATGTTTTGTATGGGTGAAGTTCATGATGCCCCAAAACAATTGCAATAGTAACATCAAAGACTGCTGATCACAGATCACCATAACAGATTTAATAATAATGAAAAAGTTTGAAAGATTGTGAGATTACCGAAATGTGCCACAGAGAGCACATGCTTTTGGGGAAATGGCACGATAGGCTTGTTCTAAGCAAGATTGCCCCAAACCTTCAATTTCAACAAAGCAAAGCACAATCAAATGAGGTATGCCCATAATCTGTTTTGGGAGCACTGATAGCAACATAGGATGCATGTGATTCTTCAGCCTAGGGGGCAGTTATGAAACCCTGGCCCTTGTTCTGGTCATCATTAGTGAGGTCTGGGACAAGATCTCAGAATCCATCATGTGGGGTACTCTGAGATTCCCCTCCAGCTCCCAGCATCTTTCTGTCATTTGTCTTCTTCAACTCCCCTACAATCTAGCTTCCTGATTCTCCCAGTGCTCTTTTCAACATCTTTTCCATCTCAAAGACTATCCTAGGCTGTGTGTCCCCTGAATGCCCCCCTGCCCCAAAGACAAGGCAGAGATTTGTTGGTCCCAAAGTCTGGTGGGAATGTGAATTCTGGAGAGACTCAATTTAGGCACTGGGGACGGGAGAGATGGGGAAAGCAAGAGGTGACACACACACACACACACACACACACAGAACTAGATTTGTGATTTCATTGGTATAGTAAACTCCTTGTGAGGAAGGTCCTTCTACCAACTGTTCTGCAATTTGTGGTCTTCAAGAGTTACCTAGGCCATTGAGAAGTTAATTGACTTTCCTACTCACTTAGCCAATAGGTGCCAGAGACTAGGCTTTTCAACCTGGGCCTTAATTAAGGCTCTTTATTCATTATGTTTCACTGCTTCTCATCTCTCATTCTCCCACTTTCCTCTGGCCCTCCCTCCCCCTTCCTCCTTCTCTTCCTCCTCCTCCTCCTCTTCTTCCTCCTCCTCCTCCTCTTTCTTCTTCTTCTTCTTCTTCTTTTCTCTCTCTCTCTCTCTCTCTCTCTCTCTCTCTCTCTCTCTCTCTCTCTGTTTCTTCTTTCTTCCATTCTCTATTTTCTCTAATATAATATGGTATGATATACGATAAATATAATATGACACAATGCAATATAACATAAATAATCCTTCACCCCAACTCCTAACAATGGATCCTGACCTCAAGTACTTTACAACCTAACACAAAGCTTCTTAGGTTGTATCATGAACCCCTCTTTGGGATTCTTGCGGAGTCTATGGAGCCTTTCTTAGAATGACATTTTTAAATGCATTAAACAAATCCACAGAATTACAATGGAAGACAATTACATTGAAATACAATTATCAAAAAATATTTTTAAAGAAAAGTTTATAGGCTAAAATGCCTAGCCTGGTAGGAATCACAATATGATTAGTTCATGAAGAATATGAGGTGGGAAATGAGGTGAGGAAAGGACCACTCCTAGCTGGTAGAATCAGGAAGACCTTCAAAGAATGGATATAGGCTCCAGTAAGAGTGAGGATCATGTCTGAATTTTGTACTTCTTCCAAGACCCATTGCAATGCTTTACAGAAAGTAATTGACTAAAAAATGTTCATTGATTAAGCAAAGTAGCACTTAAGCAAGCTTTTGAAGAATACAAGGGATGCTGTAGCACCAATGCAATATTCACGGTGCCAACAATCACTATAAATATGCCTGCATAATGTTCAATCACAAAACATAACAGACTCTTCATATAGAAGACAGAAGCAAAACATTTATTCAGACATCAGAAAGCTGATTGCCAAAACCAGTAAGCCAATTCCATCATAGTAGCAAAGAAGTTAAAAAGTCATAATAGCACAGAGAGCCACAGCATTCTTTTGCCTTCCCACAAACCAACATTTACTCATAAGCCTGTCTTCCTTGGATGCATCCTCTCCTCCCTCCAGTCTAGCTGCTCTCACAACTTTCTGTGGACTCTGCTCCACCCTCCATCAAACTCCTCCCACCACAGGCTCCTGACCCCATTGGTCAGGAGAGTCTTATTGGGGGATCAGGATACATCTTCAAAGCAGGGAAGATCTTCAAATTCCCTTAGACTTGTTAAGGGGCAGGAAAGATCTTCAAATTACCATTACAGATGCTGGCAGAGATGGAGGCAGAATGGTGGTGGGGTAGTGTGGTGGGGAAAGCACATGACTTAAAGGTAGAACACTTGTGCTTAAATTCTGGCTCCAAAACTTAATAGCTGTGTTACCCTGGATAAGTCACAATCTCTTTGAGCCTCAGTTTCTGTATATATGAAATGGGAATGAAACAGTCCCAGTCATAATGTTGTTATGAGGGTCAAATTATATAATATATTTTGCAAAACTTAAAGCTTCATGTATCTAAATGTGAGCTATGAAGTCCCTTCTGAGTCTCTGCTTCCTAATCTGTGAAATGAAGACAGTCCCTGCTTCATAGAGCTGATATAAGGAAAGAGCTTTGTAAAAGCAGGATGTTATTTAAATGTGAAGTTTTATGATAATTATGAGGCAGCAGAAGCAAAAATACAGGATTGGAGTATCAATGAAGCCAACTGGAATTGAGGGTCAGGGTTAGCTAGGCCCTAGAATAGAGGCAGCAAGTGACCTTTGGGTAGCATCTAAGTTTGGGGGACTGCACTGGAGATATAACACTCAAGCAGAGTCTTATTGTAATATCAATTTGGTAATTTCTTTTAACTCAGCTATCTGAGGTTGTTTCTGGAAGCTTCTGGAAAAGTTGGAAGTTGAAAAAGTTGAAAAAGCCAATTGGTCTTGTTTGTACAGATAGGAGGAAATGGTGGGCAGGGTCTAGGTGACCTTGGAATGCCCAGCTGCTCCCTCGCATCATTCCTTTAGGTCACAGTGGTTCTCAACCTTCCTAATGCCGTGATCCTTTAATACTCCTATATGGGCGTATCTGCATGTGGGCAGACCCGCCTGGAGATGGATAGAGGAGCGGTGTCTTGGTTCGTAAGAACATTGGAAATATGTGTTTTTTGATGGTCTTAGGCTATCCCTATGAAAGGGTCATTTGACCGCCAAAGGGGTTGTGACTCACAGGTTGAGAACCTCTGCTTTAGGAGAAGCTCTGAGAACTCTGCTGGAGATAAGAACTGACAGGATATGCTGGTGAGAGGCAGAGCAGATGGAAAGAGCTTTGATTCTCATTTCCTGCCTCTTACTTCCCCTAACAGAGATTAGCTCAAAGCTTCTATTACTCTTAGGTCGGTGGACAATTTCTTTTCCCTTCTAGAGAGGGCTGACTCAAGGGGAAGAAAGCAAGTGTGTTCTCTAACACCAGCACCTCAGGAAGCTGTTTTCATATAAATGATTTCTCCTACCTTACCATTATTAGTAGTATTATTAATTAACTCATTTCCCCTTTATGTGAAAGGAAATCCAATGACTGCTAAATTTTTGTCTAGTGTGATTAACGATTGAGAGAGAGAGTAAATATCTGGGTAGAAACAGGGGATACTTGCCTGCTTCAGTGGCTGAGGCATGAGGAGGGAAGAGCAGAAATCTGGAAGGCCCAAAAGCAATGGAGACATAATGACAACAAATCTCTATGTAATTGTGTTTTCTTAAACAAGAATCTAGACATAGATTCCCAAAGTGGCAATACCACCGCTCGGAGGGGCACTAGAACGATCCACGGGGGCTGTAGTAGCCTCAGGTGCAATCAGGGGCTTTGAAGAAAAATAAGGGAGTAGTAGAAGAATAAGGAAAGATTAAAAATTTTTAAAAAACCATTTGTACATGTTTCATCTCTTGTATAACAGACTTAAAGTCATAGTGATTACATTATTTTCCAAATAAACACACAAAATGCAAGTTATAACTGATCAGTGATGTTGCAGCATTGACAAGAAGTATTGGCAGTAATCTGTGCATGTAATAACTTGTTTACAATTCAAAACTATAAGGTTACATGATGCAATATTGTGTCATCAAAATTTCAATGCAGGAAAAAGTGCAAACTTGTAATAAAATAGTAAAGATGCATCATTTTAAAATATTTTATAATTTTTTAAATGATGCAAATTAAAAAAAAAAATTAAAGGGTTAAAGAAAGTAGATTTCCAGTGGAGTACTCAGTAATTTTTTTTGAAAGAGTGTGGTAGGCCAAGTAAGTTTGGGAACCTCTGGTCTAGAAGATGGAGGGATAGAGAATGAGCCCCCAAATTTTGTGGATATAGGGAATTCCCAGATGGATAATTGTTTAGGACAATGAGAAGTTAAGTAACTTGCCCACGGTCACACAGCAGTATATATCAGAGACAGGACTTCAACCCAGTTCTGACTTCAAGACTAATTCTTTATCCAGGAAAAAAAAAATCATGTTTCCTATGGGGTTCCTACCTCTTAAACCTCCTGTTATAAGGAAAATGTTTCTCAGTTCCTCATATTCCCTCACTTAGGAGCAGCCCTCAAAGAGAATAATACACCCTCATTAAAACCTTATATGTGGGAACTCCCATCACTTATCACATGTGAGGACCTGGTTTGGTGGCTGAAGATTCCCAGGGCTCTCTTGGTGGGAGGGAATCTGCAGCCTCCTGATGACCAACCAAAGCATCTCTTAGCCCACATAACTGCTAGACAATGAGACAGGAAAGATTAAAAGGCTTGAACAGAGTGTCAGGATAGCTGCTTTCTGTTTGTACCTGGTTCTAAAGGGCACCTCAAGCCTCTCCTGGCCATATGGTGCCTTTCTCTGATCACTCCACTGTGGTTTCTAGCTCTGGATTCTTTAAAAACTCCTTTTCTCCCAGTGTGGTTCCCATATCCCTTGTGCCTCCTAAGTGTGCGTGTGTGCTTGTGTGTGTGTGTGTGTGTGTGTGTGTGTGTGTGTGTGTGCGTGAAGGCGAGAAACAGACAGACAGAGACTCAGAGACAGAGAGACAGGGGAAAACTGTGTGTCTAATAAATGATAGCACCTCTTTCGTGCAACAATGTGGTAATTTACCAGCCAAATGGTTCCCTCATGCCCTGAAAGTGTTAATTCCCCTGGCAGGGCTAAGGCTTTACTCCCAGCAGAATATCTCACTCTGCCTGGCTTGCTCTAGGATCAGGCCTGTTGTTAATAAGTAATGACAGCTCTGCTCTGCGGTTCAGTCTCCCGGGGTTTTGTGTCAGAAATGTCTTCCTTCGCTGTTCCTGCAGCTGACAGTATCCAGTTCACTGGCAGACTTTGTGTGTTCTGGTGTCCCCCATTTCCTTGTCTCCACAATAGAGCACACAGAATACCACCCTCTGCCCAAGGCAAGGGAGAATAGTGGGGCAGGTCCGTCCCTTTTCTGAAAGGGAAATGGGGCTCCTTCTTGGGTGAGGATGATGCATCGTCCAAAAAGGCTCCGGACAGCAGCCCCACTGTGGATTCCTTGTATCCTTATGATGTTCTTTCTGATGAATCAGAGGAACCCAGGAAACTGAACATTGCCTACCGCATTGGCATGACTTCTGAAATTCATAAAATTATGAAGATATGAGACTTGCTGAAGTCATCTCAGTTCATGCCCCGCTCCTCAGGGAAGATGGCCTCTAAAATCAGAACTAATTACTGGCAGGTTGTAACAGATGACATTTTAAAATTAATGGATCTCACATGAGGGTCTCTCTGACCACTGTCCTACATTCCGGGCACAATGGGAATGTGGGTCAACATCAAGCTCATGAACTGTTCTAGACAAATATATTTCTTAAAAAAAATAAGATTAGGTCTCCCCAGTTCTTCCAGGCTAGAAATGTAGGGGCTAATCATGGGCCCATTCCCACTACTGATAATGATAGTAGTTTTTATGTCTTTTTTTTTAACGTGGGCCAATTTATCCTTTCTGAAGCAACCTGATTAAGATTAAGCAACCTGATTAGCAACCCTAACTCCCTCCTCCCCCCCAACCCACAGGGCTTACTGTATTGGTGCTAGATTTAATTTAGAAACCTGCTTGGCTTAGCCCAGAGCAACTCAACTCCCAAAGCTCAAGTGATATGCCAGCCTCAGCCCCCCAGTAGCTGAGATTACAGGTGTGCACCACAATACCAAACTTTTACTTTAAAAATAAATTTTATCAATGTCTTTTGTTTTCATTTCAGTCATTTCTAGAAATAATACTCTTCTCTTATTGCAAAGAAAAATTAAGCAAAACCAAAGCCTTCTGTGGTGTTTCTTGTTCTGTCAGTTGCTAAACTCAGGAGTGGGGAAACCTGCGGCCTCAAGGCCACATGAGGCCTTCTAGGCTCTTGGGTGTGGCTTTTTCCAGAGTCCAAGTTTTACAGAACAAATCCTCTTACAAAGGGGGTTTGTTCCATGAAGTCTGGATTTAGTCAAAGGGCTGAATTTGAGGACCTAGAAAACCATGTGTGGCCTCAAGGCTGCAAATTCCCCACCCCTGTGTAGAGCCTTCCCCAAAAACATAGCTTCCTATCTCCTTTGCATTCATCTTGTATGTCCCTGATTATTTATATATTGTCTTTCCTACTAGACTGTAAACTCCTTGAGGGCGAGCACTGTTTTTCCTGCCTTCTTTGAGCTCCTAGTTCTTACCCCAGTGCCGTGTACAAAGTAAGAGTTTCATGAATGCTTGTTGATTGATTTACTGTCTGTGACCTCATTTACAACATTCTTCACCATAGTTCCTTACTTTGCTGAAAGATGGGGCCAAACTTGTTCATTATGTTATATTACATTTTACCAGCCAACTACAAGACACATTTAGTTCAAAGAAAAAAACAACAACACATTTAATTAAGCATCCTAGCAAGATAAGTGACCAGAAAGATGTGGCCAAGTGAATTACTGTGATCAAGTGAGCTACTGTCTCTGCTTCTCTGGTCCCTCTGTTGTAAAAACTCTGAGTTGTCTTACTCTCTGCTGTCATAGGCTGATCTTGGGTTTTTACATAACTTCCTTCACTTCATAGGAAAGCGTCTACCAGCTCCTTGACTGTCTAAGCTCTGGGTACCATCTTTTGTGACACAGATCTCAACCAGCTACACCCAGTCAGCCAGCTGGCTTGAAATGTCCTTAGATATCTTTAAATTTGTCTTTTAAACTACTTTTCCTCTTACTGCGATTGAACCCCTTGATCCCAGTATCCTAACTTGTACTTAACCTTGGAAAATTCCTTTCAACCCGTTTCTTAGTTTATATCTTTTCAAAATATGTTGGGTACTCTGTTTAGCAAAACTGCAAGGGATTTGCATAGAGTTGGGATGGCAAGGTTCTTTTAAAAGCTCATAATTCCTCCTGCTTGCTATGCAAACCAGCATGGGACAAGATAGAAAGGGCTCGGTGGAGCTGGGCAGAGTCAGTGGCCCACACCCTAGTTTCTTTGTTCTGCAGCAACAGAATCACTGGGTCCACTACAAGAGGATTCTGTTGTCAGCATTTAGCAGGATTTGCTTGAAGGAAGCTCTTTTTCTGTCTGGTTAAAATCAGTACAGGTGGCATATTTTTTCAAATTCACTACCTAAAATAAATATGCTAACTGGATGTTGGAGTGCAGAGAGTTCCCGCTTTACATAAACTCACATTACACGAATATTAAAGAATTGACTATAAAGAATTATGAAGGAATCCTCATTCCAAAAAATCCACCTGTACAGTGTTGTGCTCTTTTTGCACCCCCTCTGTGCTCTCCCATCCCTCCCCAAACCAAAAAAACTAAAGGGAAAAAAAACACAACGAAAAAAAACCCTCCAAATGAAAGCAGAATAGACACGCAGAGAAACCCTGCTGGTCTGGGAGATTGGCTTGAGACCTCCAGAGGGGAGAGAGGAGACCTTTGGTGTCCAGCCTCTGAGGGTCTGTCTTCCTTCTGTGCTTGGGTACCACTCCCCCACAAGTCCTCGACCCTCCTCTCACGAGGAGAGAGGCTTTCTTCCTGCCTTCCTCCCTGCCGCCCCTTCTCACTCTGTGAGCAAATTGCATTATGTAAAAAACGCCTTACCCCAAACCTGTCCTCAGTCAGAAAAAAAGAAATAAGCAGGAACCTAAGTGGTCTCCACCAGGGGGAGCTCTAAAATGTCATATTTTCCCCAGCCCTAACCTACAGGTTTTGAACGGACCTTATCTATTTTTTCCTTAATGCAGAACTTATGTTGACATAGATACCCAGCATGTAGCATAGATGTGTAGACAGATCTGGAATACCCTACCCCACATCCCAAGGAAAGTAGAGTTCTACCTCTCTGGCTGTGTGAGCCTGGGAGAGTCATGTAACCCTGTTTGCCTCAGTTTCCTCATCTGTAAAATGAGCTGGAGAAGGACACGACAAACCACTGCAGTATCTTTGCCAAGAAAACCCCAAATGGGGTGACAAAGAACTGGACATAACTGAAAACAACCGAACAACAGATCCAGTCATTCCACCAGCGCTAATCTGCAGGGCTTTGGAACACATTTTTCACAGGCTTAGAAAACGATCTTAGGACTTTCAGGCAGTGATTCCTCAGGCAGCAAAAGTCCCCTGTAAACATGCTGCAACGGCTACTCTTGTAATGCCCTGGCTGTAGCAGCCTCACCTAAGTCTGCTATAATATCACAATCTTCCTGTAAGGGTAGCTAGAGCAAATACTAATTTTCCTTGACCACTGTGACCTAGCATTTAAGCCTTAAACTTTGTGTGTTTTCAACAGATCAAACACAAGTGACTTTTGTGCTAGTGCCCAGGACAAGGGAGCTATTTGTACCCACTGTACTAAGGGGAAAGAGAAAAAAACCATTGATATAGGATCTACTATATGCCAGACACTGTGTTTAGTCTGTCTGTCTGTCCATCCATCCATCCGTCCATCCATCTGTCTATCATCTATCTGTATATATATATACACACATATACACATATGTGTGTATGTGTATGTATGTATATGTGTAGATATATATACACACACACAAATTTGATTCTTACAACAACCCTGGAAGGTAGATGCCATTATTTTTCCCATTTTCCAGATAACGAAACTAAGGTAGAGAGAGGTTAAGTGATTTGGCCAGGGTCATACAGCTAGCAACTATCTGAGTATCTGAGGCATAATTTGAACTCGGATCTTCCAGACTCCAGGTCCGGTGCTCTAGCCAGTGCTTTACCAACTGCCCAGAACAGTCACATCTGTTCGGTTCTGGACACCACACTTAAGGGATGTAAGCTGTACAACTTCTCTGTCCAGCAGAGGGCAACCAGGATGATCCTTATATTTATATAAACTTTAAGGTCTGAAAAGCACTTTACACACGTCATCTCCTTCGAGCCTCCAGTGGTAAGGTAGGTGCTACAAGAATCATCGTGTTCTCGATTTTGCAGGTGAAGAAAATGAGATTTGGTGAGATTAAAGAAGTCGCCGATCGCTAGGTGAGGTGGTGCACTGGATAGGGCGATGGATTTAGAACTAGGAAGACTTGCGTTCAAATCCTGCTTCAGACACTTATTGGCTGTGTGATCCTGGACAAGTTACTTAACCTCTCGGCCTCCATTTTCTCACCTGTAAAATGGAGGTAAATATATCACCTATTTCATAGGGTTATTATGAGGATCATGAGACATTCAAAAAGTGCTTTGCAAACCTTAAGGTGTCATGCATATGTGCACATACATAGATACACACACATATACATACACATACACACGTACAGATGGATAAAAGTGGATAGATCATTGCTAGTCCTGAGGTAGTCGGTAGC
>JAQQSW010022408.1:0-10464 GCA_028646575.1 Pseudocheirus occidentalis
GAAGAGCCCCGCCTGCTGCGCTGCCTGTAGCAACAAATGTGCTGTCTTGTGGAGAGTTTTGGAGCTTGAAAATCTGTTTAGCATCCCATTTTATGAGTTTTTTAGCGTGTTTGTGTGGGAGCTGTGGTGCTTTGCTGCTTCTACGCCGCCATCTTGGCTCCCCCTTGACTTTAAGAGTATTTCCTAAGCACACCAGACTTGCTAGAAGGTGCCTAAAGATTATTAATTGAGCCTTTAATAGGCATAAAGTTCTAAATTTAAAAGAGTTCATAGTATTTATTTCTTATTCTGTCAGATGCTGCAAAGATAACAACACATTTGATGACAAATCATTCTGGTCCTAGGCCAGGAACCTTGATAGTTCTAACTTTGGTGACTGTGATTTCTGTGTGTGATATTTTAGCTGAAATCATGACCATTTGTCTCAGTTCATCAACTCCTACCAATTAACCACCATGTATTAAGCATCTATTATGTGCAGGTGCTATCACAGGCTCTAGGGTCTAGGGGATATAAAGACAAAAGTTAAATAATTAAGGAGCTTACATCCTCTTCAAGTAAACAATGTGTATACATAGCATACTCTTTCCCACAAATTCCCAGTCATCCCAAGATTCTTAGCCCTACTTTCTAGTTTAGATTTTCACTTGAAGGTAAACATACTTTGGAGAATACTGAACAAAGGATGGCTCTTCCATCAAGAAATATGCTGTACAGGAACTATGAACTATCCTCTCTTGAATGCACAGGTTGTTTCAAGGAATTCTCTCTCTCTCTCTCTCTCTCTCTCTCTCTCTCTCTCTCTCTCTCTCTCTCTCTCTCTCCCTCTCTCTCTCTGTCTTTCTCTCTCTTATCCAGGTGCTCAAACTTTTGAACTCAAAAACTTTTGAAATCGGAGCTACCCTCAAGGCAACTTTACAAGTTAGTGGCTGGTGCTGTCCATGAAATCTCTGTTCTGTGGCCAGGTAGTCAACTAGTATGTATTCAGATCCTATTATATGTCAGGCACTGTGCTGAGGATTCAAAGAAAGACTCCTGAGGAGTTCACAGTCTAATGGGGGAGACAGCATGCAAACAATTATCTACAAACATCACTGCTGTTGTTGTCTTTATGGTGGTTCTTCGTTTCTTTTTGAATTACATCATGAGTAATGTCTTGATAAGTCAATAAATTGGGTTTTAATGAGGCAGAATTGCCTTACTCTCTCTTCCAGAGTCTTCAAATTCCAGTGGCAAGACAAAAGTCAAGATGACTGGTGATGGCCCAGGATGCAGTGGATAACCTTGATGTCTTCCATGTCTGGTCAAGTTCTAAATACTCCACAGTGTCTGTTTCAGTCGTTTCCATGGTTGTTGGAACAAATAGTTCTCATCCTACCATTCTACCATGGGAAATCTTCAAATGGAGTGTTCAGGGAGGCCTGACCTCTCGTGTGAGGGCTTGTCAAGCCCTTTTGTGGGTTACTCATCCACTTCTAGTGTCCATCTGGCCATTTAACTCTCACCTGAGACTCCAAGAAGCTGTAGCATGCACATTGACCACACCCGGTAAAACCATCTTGGCAGATGGGCTAAACCAAGTTAAAGGTAACTGACAGGCCTCAACCTTGTTGATTTGAGTTGTAAAGATATCTCCCTCAAGGATGTGCACAAACATCATATATACAAGATATATTTCAGATAATCAATAGAGAGAAAACACTAGCATTATGGGAAATAGAGAAGTACCCTTTAAAAGGTGAGACTTTAGTTAGTGTGTGAAACAGCAAGGAAGTCAGTGTCACTGGATCACAGAATATATGGTCTGGGGTAGGAGTAAGGTACAAGAAGACTGAAAGGGGCCAGGTTGTGAAGGAATTTTAAAACCCAACAGAAAATTTTGTATTTGACCATGGAAATGAGACAGAACCACTAGAGTTTATTGATTCAGGATAAGGTCAGATTTGGTCTTTAGGAAGATCACTTTAGCAGTTTAGTGAACTCAAATGCCAAGGTGAGTCAGGGAGAGCAACAAAAGATAATAGCAATGATCCAGGTATGAGGTGACAAGGGTCTGTGCCAGGTTGGTGGCAGTGCTGGAGGAGAGACAGGATCATATAAGAGATGTTAGAAAGGTAGAATTGGCAGGACTTGACTACAGAGTAGCTGTGGCAAATTAAAAGAATGAAAGGAGTGATTATGACACCAAAGTTGTAAGCCTGGGTGACGGTGCTCTTCAGAGTAGCAGGAAAGTTAGGAAGAGAAGAGTTGGGAGAAAATACAGCGAGGACAGATGTAGGTATGTTAAGTTTAGGATGTCTAACAGATACGCAGTTTGTGGTGTCTAATAGGTAATTGGAGGTACAAGTGTGAAGGTTAGGCATGAGAAGTCCTCCCCTATTCTGATGTATCAGTGGCGATGGGCTGGATTCACTGTCCCTACATCTGATTCAGCCATGGGAATGGCAATGGGCTCAGACAGAAGCCAGCACTGCTCAGTACTAAGTATTTCTAATAATATGGAGTTTTATATTTCCTGTTCCTCAGTTTGCCCAGCCTTGAAAAAAAAGATACCAGTGTTCTGTCTCATAGGTCTATTCTTAGAAAGGACAACCAAGATAGAATGGCTTACCTGTCATTGGGATATTGCTAAAACCCAAACCTTAGGCAAGGTTCTTCAGCTAAGAAATCAATGACTATCATTATTGGCCCCAAAGGCGTACAAGGGGTCTAGGGTAGCACCGATGTAAAGAATGTCAGTCTCATGCAGTAGAAGAGGCATTGGCTAGAATAAGAGGGCAAGGATTTGTGTCCCAACTTACCCATTTAGTCACCTTGTTTGACTTTGTACATATTGCTTTACCCCCTCTGAGATTCTGGTTCTTTAGCTGGATTGGACCATAGACTGAGTGCTGAAAAAAAAACATTTCTTCCAGGTCCCTCATTTTAAAGATGAAGAAAGTGAGACCCAGAAAGGTTATACAACTTGACTAACTTCCACAGGGTGTAAAAGTTAGGATTTGAACCTAGTTCTTCTGAAACCAAACCTGGTGCTGTGTCCAACCTTCTGGAGTGATCTCTCATTTCCCTCCAGCTCTAACTCTTTGATTCTAGAATCCTGAGATTTCTACTTCCCTTTTTCAAATCTTGTGAGGACTCCAGTCCCAAATTCTTGACTAACTGAATTATTTGACCAGCACAACTGCCATTTTTCCTGACTCCTGTCCAGTTTCCTGAGATCTTGCCCAATCTCATGCTCTTTTCTATCAGAGTAGGTGACAACCAGCCTCTCCCTCATCCTACATCTCCTGGACTGTCCTCCTGTATCATCAATGTACTTTCTCCCCACTGAACAAAACATTTTCATGTTTGGAATTCTCATTTATTCTTTACTGACATTTGCTGTTTCTCCAGTAGAAGGTAAGCCCCCTGAGGTCAACTCACTTTCATGTTTGTACTCCCAGTACCTAGCACAGTATCTGGGCCATAGCATGCATTAATTAAATGTTTGTCATTCCATGGTTTTGAACACTGAAAAACAGCTGGCTTGACCAAGACAGCAATCAGAAAATCTGAGTGACTCTCATTTGTATTCTGTAGCAAATAACTGGCCCAAATAGAGAGAAGTACTTTATTATTATCAGAAAGAAACCACTGGAGAAAGCCAGTGATCTCCAGCTGGTCTGTCTCTTTTGTGAGCTTATCTGATTTTTATCTAACCAGAAGAGACCACCAACCCCACAGAATCAGCATAGTCAATTAACCTAGTGTACCCAGATAAGCCACAGCCCAGCAGACAGCATGAACATCCAGATGGATGATTAGCTGTTTATTCTGCTCACATCAGTCTCTGAACATCTATAATCCTTGAACCATATTTAGAAACCACCTACATGGAAACTTTGTAGATATTTCAATTGGGTGTTCATAAAATCTAATCTGAAAAGAAAGGGAATAACACATTGATGATAATAAATGCTTCCAAATTGATTTTTCCTCTTTTCTACCTAAACCCATTGACAAAATACAATGTACCAGCATGACAGATGGAGCGTAAATAACTATGCCTCACGAAAGGACGTGGAGCAGTTTGTGCTCTGAGTATACAAAGGATCATGGGGGAGGCTAGATCAGCTTCATGTCTTGCTTCCCTAACACAAGCTGTATCAGTAGTATCTGGCACCTGATATTAGGACAGTGCCTAATATCCCAGTGCCCAAGCAACTCTATAAGACTGTAAGTCATAGATTTGCTGAGCTGCATTGGTAAAAGGTGTTGCCAGACTGGGAGTGCTGTACCCCAATGAAATCACAGGTCCAGATCCTCCCCCTCCTCCAAAAAAAACTTCTACTCTAAAATTTACAAAGAACTTTATATATGTAATCTCATTTGAGCTTCATGATAACCCTGTGGGGTAAGAACTACAGGTATTATTGTTATCTGTTTTACAGATGAGAAAACAGATCAAGAGAAGTCAAATAATTTAACTGTAATCACACAGCTAATGTATATTAAAGATAGTATTTAGCCTGAAGTTTTTAATCCAAGTCTCACGCATTCCCCACTATTCCATGTTGCCTTTTTACTTTGTAACCACAATTTATACAGAAAGTCATACAATTATTTTAAAGAATCTTGATTCAGACAATTTTATAAATTCATAGTACTTCGCTGTCTGACCCTTGAACAGCACACATAGTCTGTTGCTAAGATCATAATCAAAGTCCTTCCTGCATAAAAAGTCTGACAAAACTCACGCCCCACTAACATAACCTTTAAGAACTCAGGGTCAAAACAAAGACATCAGAAGAGTCACAAAGGAAAGCCAAGAATAGCACATGAGAATTCTCTCTCTCCACATACATACTCTTTAATGTGTCTAAGATGTATGTATATGTGTTTTAAGCAGCTATAGAAACATTAACTAAGCCACTTCAATGGAATCATGTTGCCAGTGTTTCTATAGGAATTGGCTTATTCTCATCATGTCCTTATGCTAGAACCTTCCAACTCAATACCATATATATAATATGAGCATGAGAAGAAAGAACATTGAGAAATTGTGCTGAGCAGCTTGACCTGACCAAATATACACAAAAGAAATCCGACCCTAAAAAGACATAATTTCAAAGGCATTCTAGGATTGATTTTTGAGCTCTCAAGAGAGGGAAAGATTCCAAAAGAGTTGAAAAATCATGAACAGTTCTATTAACAAGGCATCAACAATAACTGAGTTATATTCATCTCTAAAGAATTTTGATGAGTATGGTCAATGCACACAGAAAGGGAATGTCTGGTGAAAATGTGAAAAGGGAAAGAGTCATCTTTTGCATGAAATTTTCTAGAGAAGATCATATCTTCACAGTTAAACAAATGATTGAGGGGAAAAGAAATTAAGATCTAGCTATGTCTATTACTAGTTAATTTTTAAAAACTCATTTACTATTTTTAATTCAACAGAATGAAATGCAGTCTTAAAGGTCCTACTCAAGCAATGTATCCTATAATAATTTTTAAAAATTTAACATATTTCCAGACAGTCTACTGAATATCTTCTCCAGAGAAGTATATGTTCTTGTAAGGGGTTCCCTAGTGTGGAAGATAGCCCTAAGACAGTAGGAAGAAAAGAAGGCTTATCTATCAATGGCAAGGTTGTATAAATGTCTTTTCTCATATCACATTGAGTTAGTTGAGTCAAGACTTAGATCACTATAGAAGCCCCTCAATGAAAGGCCCAATCAGTCAAAAGAAATCAGTTTAACTAATTACACTGGAAAAACAAAGTGGATAAAAGTGACACATTGTCCAAATTATGACTTATGGTTGCTTGAGCACCCCATTGCACTGGACACTCAATACAAACACCTTACACTAGGGCTATAGATGGACAATGAATTTGTCTCAGAATTCAACTGCAGGAAGATCAGGGCGAAAGCAGATTGGATCATATTTGGGAGATTGAACAGCCTTTATACATATATATATAATGCATATATGTTACACATAACATATATACAAATATATTTTACATATATGTTATCTATAACAGCATTTAAATAATCCCAAATATCTCGCCACTACAAAGCACCATCTTTTTAACACTAATGTTCCAATGATACTATATGTCTATGAATTATGGAACACCATGATCTCAGGAAAACTAAGATTTAGGGTGACTCAAAGAGTAATGGAAAGACATGTTACCAAAATGTAGCATATTATTAATAATAACTTTGATGGAAGATGTTACTGAACCAGGAACATGGATTACCCCAAAAGGAAGGGGGCTAGCCATAGACTCAGAATGAAGAACTACAGATGGGCAATCAGAATTCTCAACTGGCATATACAAAATTTTAAAATAAGTAGAGGAAGGATTCCAGAACAGCAGATAGATTGTTAAGAAAGAGTTTAAGGAAAGACATGGATAAGAATCACATGGAATAAGAAGAGCTGGTGGGATTACATTCCAAACTAGTGAAAGGAATGCCCACTAATGAGTTCGTGGATATGTTTAAGCACTGATAATTATAGTTTATCTCTATATATTTTACAAAAATATAAGATTATACTTTTTACAGGCGTGATGTTATTTAAGCCTTCAAATTGTCCTCTAAGGCATTCAGGGAAGAGAATATAATCTATGTATAATCACTGAAGAAAGTCAAGGCAACAAGCATTTATGAAGCATCTACTATATGCCAGGAACTGTGCTAAGCATTATGGCATTTAAAAAGTTTGAGAGACAAAGTTTCTGGGTAATTTAATAATTTTACTAATGTCAGAATGTTTATTAATAAAAAGATGGTCATTTGATCCATTTGCCGTTGAAGGCAGTGAACTCACAGTTTATATACCCTCCAAAGAATAGATGCTCCTGAAAGTGGTGATCAACTCTGATTGGTTAACAATTAAAGAAAGAATGAATATTACAATGATAAACTGGGCTATATTTCAATGAGAGCCTTGGGAAGTGTGACTTGGATAACCCAAACCTTGGTCAAAGAGACATCAATATGCACATCACCTGTCTGACAAAAGGGAGGATCCACATTTGCCCAGACCTGACTGAGAAAACAATGAGCAGAAATGCACCTATTAGCCCAAATTTAGAATTTCTTTACTTTATTTGATTAGATCTCAGTCATCCTAGCTGGCCGAGTCTTTTAGAAAGATTTCCCACACTGGGTGATTTCTGGATGAGGAAGCAGGTAAGGGGGAAAACCTTCATCCTAATACAATAATTAGTTATTAATTGAAATGCTAAGGGAATTGTAAAGGTAAGATTTTCCCTGCCCCTTAATAGACCTAAGGAATTTGAAGATCTTCCTTGTTCCTTAATGGACCTCACTAAGAAACTTTCTTAGGGGAAACTTGTTTTTCAGGAAGGGCCACACCCTTTGTTACTTTGTAATTGGGCAGTGGGTCATGAAGGTTGTGATGTCCCCTAATCCTGTAGAAGTGTTACACACAGACACACACACACGCACACACACGCACGCATGCATGCACACACACGCACACATACCCTACAGTGAGGTTTTGCTTTGGGGTTCAGTTATGGGAAGAGTTCCTGGATGTTGGTGCTTCTCTCTCTAGCAACTAACTATGTATGTCTGTAATGGCTAAATAACTAAAAGCCTTGTCTGTTGGTCTGTGGAACTGTGCTATTTTCTCTGTCTGTGGTTTTCTTTTGTCTGCTTATAATTTCTGTTTGTATTCTCTGAAGTTCAGGGTGCTAATCTTTCCTCCTGAACTACATAAATGATATATATGTTTGATTAAAGTAAGATTGTTAACCTTTTTGAGTTTCTTTCCTTTAGAAAAGCAGATCAAAGAACCTGTGCTAACAGCCATCCTGGGTATGCTAGGGTGCTTGCTGTTAAATTAATACATGAGAGAAATAATCATTTCTCTCAGTATTGATGATACAAAGAAAGGCCAAAAAAAGTTCCAGCATGAAAAGGAGCTCCTAGTCAAATGAGGAAAGAACATGCAAACAGCTCATTACAACCAAGATAAATGAAGGATGTCAGAGATCACATCAAAGGGAATAAGAACAATAGCTCACATTTATATAGTGCTTCCTATGTGCCAAGCACTTTGCTGTTCTTATCTCATCTGAGCCTTAAAATAACCACAGGAAGTAGACGCTATTATTATCCCCATTTTACCAGTGAGGAAACTGAGGCAAACAAAGGTAAAATGACTCATCCAGCGTCACACAGCTAGTAAGTCTCAGAGGCTGGATTTGAACTTGGGTCTTCTTGACTGCAGAATAGGGAAAGGTTTCTTGGAGAAGGTGGGATTCTAACTGAAAAAGAAGTTAGAGAAATCAGGAGATGAAGCTGAGTAGAGTGAGAGTTCCAGGAATGGGAGACAGCTGATTAAAACGCCTGGAGTCTGGGGTTGAAAAGTGTCTCTGGATCACAGAGTACCTCATAAGGAGGAAGGTATAAGAAGATAGGAAAGACAGAAAGCTAAGGACTAACAAAGTTACATGACTTTGCCCAAGGTGACATGGCTACTTAAGTCTACAGCCTAGAGGAGATATTTAGGGAAGGCAGGATGAAAACGAGCATTTATTAAGTTTCTATTGAATCCCAGGCACTGGGCTAAGCACCTTACAAATATTATCTCAATTGATCCTCATAACAACCCTCACATTATTATATTCACTTTATAGATGAGAAAAAAAACTGTGATGTTTCCAGGGTCATGTGACTAGTAAGTTTCTGAGGCTAGATTTGAATTCGGGTTCTCTCAGCTTTAGGCCCATGTTCTCTCCGCTACACCACCCAACTGCTTTGGAAAGAATGAATTACAGTAAGCAACTATGACACTTTTCCAACCCAAATGCCGCCTGTGCCTACATACAAGTCCATTTATCTTTCCATTTCTTCCCACTAACATGCAGTATTAAGAAGCTTTGAACCCCTTTCAAGATTTGTGTTGTTCTCTGAATCCTTTAAATTATCCTCCTATTATCCACCTTTAAGTATCAACTTCAATTCTTAGCTTTTGCAGACTTGGGTGATTGCAAGGTATTACCTTGTAATTTCCAAGCAACATTTCTTGCTGCCGGCTGTAAATGAGGTCAAGACACTGACTGACAAGAAAGAGAAGTCAACCTTTGGTTCCATTCATCTGTGAACTCCCCATCTCCCATATGAAATTGGGCTTTTAAGTGAGAACAAATTGGCGATTACAGAAAAGATATGAAGAAAGGAATAGCTAAGCATTAGAATTCTCTATCTAGTTGACTATAGATGAATATGTCTGTGAGGTGGTTTAAAATATAATGGGAGTGAAAGAGGTTGCATATCCAACACCTTGAATTGAAATGGCTATAACTGAATTACCTGCTCTGGTTCAATCTATTTATTTCTTAAATAGCAAGTATATGAAAAGCTGTTCCAATCCATCTGGGACTTATAGGATGCTTTCCAGAAGAACTGATCAGACATTCTATGCTGAAAGCAATAGATCTTTACTTGGAAAGTTTAAAAACAATCATAGCATAGTAGATAGAAAGCTGACCCCAGAACTGGGGAGACCTGGTGTAATGGTAATGAAATTTGAAGATCCCTTTGTATTGCTAAACTAAAAGGTACTTAGCACCTAGTTTTAAATTAAGCTTCTGTTAAAGAAACAGAAGGTATGAACCCCTGTTGCTGACATAACAGGAAGGGGCTTAACAGGGAGGAGCTATACTGTATTTAAGGAAGAGCACAAGCTGGACAGTAAGAACTTCTTGTGATAAGCTTTGCAGAGTCAGAGCAGCTACTGATGGAGAGAGAGAGGAAGGGAGAGAGAGGGAGGAGAGACAGAGACAGAGACAGAGACAGAGAGAGAATTTCTCTCAGTGAGCAACTGAAGGCTGGGCTGCTGTTGCTGGATTGTAACTTCCATGAAGAAAGTGATTTTGATTTTGAGAACAGAGCTACCCAAGACTTCCAAGGGCCATCTGGAGCTGCCAGAGGAAGCATGACTGTGGTGTGGGTACTTTGTCTGTGGCTCTAAGTTTTCTCTTCCCAGGAACAGAAACTGTGAAGGACTTGAGGTGGGCTGGATACTGTGAGCTTCAATATGGAGCAGAAACTGCACAGAGAGCTGGACAATGAACTGGGGAATGTCTGCCTTTGAACTCAGGTGGCAGTTGGTTAGATTCAAGCAGGAGCTGAGACCATGGAAGAGGAGCCATGGAAGCTGAAAGCCTTTCCCAAATCAAGATGAAAAAACTTCTCCATGGGTACTGAGTAGTGACTAATGAAATAGGGTACTGAGTAGGGACTGATGAAATTGTAATTTAATTGCACCCCAGCAATGGAGTACTTTGACTTTTGTACTTTGAGTCCCTTAAGGAGCCTCTTTAAGGATGATTGAATGATTGAGTTACTAAATGATTGTACTTTGTTCAAAACTATGTGACCACTTTGGTGAAAAGTATGTGGCCATTTTAGTGATAAGTTGTTGAATTGTGGC
>JAQQSW010022409.1:0-10464 GCA_028646575.1 Pseudocheirus occidentalis
ACTCCTGGCCTGCCAGCCTGCTGGATGAACCCTTCATGCCGAGCTACCCCTCTCCAATCCCTGTTTTTCATGCCTTGGTAGATGTGGAATTGCTGGAGGCTGTAGATTTTCTTTCCTGCAGACTGGTTGCTGTGTGGCTCGGCTTGGCTCAGCTCAGCTCCTTCCCACTGCCAGTCTCGGCTTCAGGCAGGGCCGGCCTCAGCTCCCAGCCCACCATGATGAGCCCCTGCTGCCGAGCTGACTTTAGCAAGAAGTGTGTTTTCTGTATTTTTGTGAGTCTGAGAGTCCTAGACTTTGTCTGGGGTCACATTTTATGGGTGTTTAGGGTGATTGTGTGGGAGCTGTGGAATCCTTGCTGCTTCTAGGCCACCATCTTGGCTCCACCCCTGAAACTCTTCCTTCTCATCCCTTTCCCCATCTCCTTCCCCTTCTTTCATTGTTTGGACACTGAGTAATACATTAAGGAATTTGGTCAGATGTCATCTGGGCCAACGAATCAAGTCAAAAAGCTTGCTGGTCCTTCATGTTACCTCTCTTGACTGTTTTATTCTGCACTATTTCTAACCCCCTCCTTCCACACCTCCTTAAGAGTTTTTATTTTGCTTAAGAGTAATGCCTCCCTTGATAGACCCTGTTTCTTATTCTCTGCTTTGCTTTCTACCCTTTACTTGTTTCCCAGTTGAATTCAAGTGAGAGTGAGGTATAAGTGTCACCCACTCCATCCCATCCCTAACTGGTTGTTTATACAGTATTCTATTTGTGTGCCCAATTATGTGAGATGACTTTTTGCCATCTTTTCTCTCCCTTTACCTTCCCTAATATCTTCCTCTTTCCTTCCCTTTCCATTCTTCTCTTAAGATCATCAAAACATCACAAATAACCACTCCCAGGCCCTCTAATTAAACTTCCTCTCTGATATCTTTTATCATAATCTCATTGACAGGCTATGTGTAACAATTCTGCATATTAAAATGTGAACAGTTCATAACTTATTTATTCTCTTATGATTGCTTGTTCTTGTTTATCTTCCCATATTTCTTGTGACTCCTGTGTTTGCATTTTAAAGTTTCTTTACATTTCCAATTTTATCATCAGAAATGTTTGGAAGCCCGCCCCCTACTTCATTAAAGATCCATTGTCCTTTCCTGGAGGATTATACTTAGTTTTTCTGAGTAAGTTATTCTTGACTCTAAGCCTGTATTTTTTGCCTTCTGAAATATGATATTCTAAGACCAAGGGTATGCAACCTGCAGCCTTGAGACCACATGTGTTCCTCTAGGTCCTCAAGTGTGGCTATTTGAATTCAAATTTCACAGAACAAATCCCCTTAATAAAAGGATTTGTTCTGTAAAACTTGAATTCAGTCAAAAGGCTGCACCCAAGGACCTAGAAGGTCACATGTGGCCTGGAAGACGCATGCTCCCCACTCTTGTCTAAGACTTCTCTTGTTTTGTAGTGGTGACTGCTAAATCCTGTGTGAAGCTGACTGTGGCTTCTTAGTATGTAACTTCTTTCTTTCTGACTGCTTGCAGTATTTTTTTCCTTTAACCTGGAAGTTCTGAATTTTGCCTTTAGTAGTTCTAGAAGTTTTAATTTATTTCATTTCAGGAGGGGACTGGTCAGTTCTTTCTATTTTTTTTTTTTTTACGTTCTGGTTCTGGGAGATTTGGGAAGTTTTATGATTCCTTGAAATCTAAATTCTTCTTTTTTTCTTGATGTCTGAGTTCTTTTTTTTTTTTTTGGTCATAGCTTTCATACAATCCAGTGATTTTAAAATAATTCCTTCTTGTTCTCTTTTCCAGGTCAGTTGTTTTTGCTATGAGATTCCTTTCATTTTCTTCTATTTTATTTCTTTAGTCTTTTTGACATTCTTTTAGTATTTCTTGGTGTCTCATGGAGTCATGGGCTTCTATTTGATCCATTCTAATTTTTAGGGATTTTGTTTTTTGATCAAGGTTTTGTATCTCTTGTTCCAAGCTGTTGATTGATTCTCCTTGCAAATCACCTTCCATAGCTCTAATTTATTTTGTCATTTTCTCATTTTTTCCTTCTTATTTTCTTCATTTCTTTCATTAATTTCATTTAAAAAATCATTTTAGGCTTGTAAAACAAAAGAACTATTCTTGCTTTACCTCTTCAAGGAATTCTTGTTAAATTTGTGACCAAACTGTTTTTTTCTGAGGCTTTGCTTGTGGATGCTTTGAAGTCATTCTTTTTTTCTGGGTTTGTGGCAAGAACATCCCCATCAAAATAATACTCTTTTTTGTTTGTTCATTCTTTCAGACTACTTCCTAACTTCATACTTTATGTTGGGGATTATTTTAGAGAAGGGCTCAGGGAGAAGGATATCTGAACTTGGCTTTTCTTATATTGGTCCTTCTGCTGCTTTCTTGGAATATTGAGTCTTTTGTTATTTCAGTATCTCAGGGACAGTTCAGGCTGAGAATCTGAAAGGTTTTAATGTTCCCAAAGTGGTCTGATCCAGGGTAAAGTATGAACATTGTCCTCTTGGTCTGAGCCCTGAAAGTTCCTGACCTGGATTTGGGTCTGAGCAACAGACCTTGCCATTTGTAGTTTCAAATATTTTGGGCTTAGCTAGAAAGCTCTGCTTGTTGTGTTTGTCCTTCATTTTTAAGAAGACCTTAGAATTTTGTAGCGAATGATAGAACTGCTAGTTGGCACCTGTTTCTGCAATCTTCACAAAGTCAAGGACCTCTTCTTGCCCTGCTGAACAGCCTTGGTCCTTTTTCATTTGCCATGTGCTGGAATGCTCCATTCCTGTGACCAGCAACCACATACCTATGAGTTATCTCCCTATGCTCACCATGGCAGAGAATATGACTTGCTTTCTTTTGTTTTTTTTTTTGTTTTGCTTTTCTGAATTTCTTAATTAGAATGTAGTCTGGTGCATTTTATAGGTCTTTGTGCAGGAGGTGTGTTGGGGGCAGGCTAAACTATACTTTTTTTAAAAAACTATTTTTAGTTTTCAACATTTACTTTCATAAGATTTTGAGTTTCAAATTTTCTCCTCCTCCCTTCACCCCAAGAAACCATGCAGTCTGACAGAAGCTCTACTAATACATTCATATTGAACATGTTTTCACATTAGTCATGATGTAAAGAAGAATTAGAACTAATGGAAGGAATTATGAGACAGAAGGAACAAAACAAAAGGAGAGCAAATAGTATGTTTCCATCTGCATTCAGACTCCAAAGTTCTTTCTCTGAATGTGGATATAAGCTACACTTCTTCCTGCTAACTCTACCATCTTGGTTCTGTCTCAGGTATTTTATTGACTTGAACATTTTGTCTAGTTTGTCCCAGACCTCTTCTTGATCTTAGTTGATTTTCAAAATGAATCTCTATTTCCGTCAAGATTGGAGAGAACTTTTTTCCTATGTATTTTTTTAAAATCTTATTTGAAATTAATCCTACAATTTACTTTTAAGCTCTGCCCCTCCAACTTCAGTCAAATTAGGAGGAGCTTCCTCATTCTCCTCTTCATCTGTAGATACTGGTGGATGCTTTACAAATGTAGTTATCTAGAACTGCTATTTTGATGATTTGTTGTGTTCAAAATGTCCTCTGGCTTGATTGTTCCTTCAATCTGTTTCATTTTGTACCTTATCAATATGTCCAACTGTTTCCAGTTATTCTTTTTCTGAGGGCTATTTGGTTCCTTGCAACAACTAGATAGGAAAACTGTGGCCTCGAGGCCATATGTGGCATTCTAGGTCCTTAGGTGTGGTCTTTTGACTAAGTCCAAGTTTTAAAGAGCAAATCCTGGAGGTTGTCCTTTTTTCTTTGCAGCAACTAGGAAGAAAAGATTTACCAAGAAAATAGTGTAAGCAAGACTATTGGAGAAGATGAATAGGGATGATCTGTAGATATCTGAAAGCAAAAGAGAAGGGGTGTTTTAGTCAGAAGATAATGAAGAGGGAAGGCACAAGCTGGGAATTATATCTTATGGTTTAGCTTGTGGATGGTATGAGAGACATTGGATCAGAGGCTGCCAGGGCAAGCACAGTGGGCAACCAAGAGCTAACGGAAGTGGCATGAAGTAGTGGGGCAATGCTGAAGCAATGACCATAGAAGCCTCACCAAATTTTGTGCATTTAGGAAAGAGCCAATAGACTGGATCCAGGAGCAGTGGCTTAGCAATGGGAAAGTTCAGTAAGGACAAAGAGTAGGCATAAAAGCTCATATGTGTCACGTAACTATGAGGGGAATTGTCCAGTTACCACAAATACAAAGTGTCAATGTTTATATATTTCCTGACTCACAGATTTAGAGCTGGGACAGACCTTAAAAATCATATAGTTGAACTCGTTCATTTTTATATATAAGAATACAGAGGACTGGAGAAAGGAAGTTACAGCACCCAATTTCCTCAAGGATTTTCAAATATGATGTTAATTGAAAACAAGTTTGCCTCTAACAGTGGCATTCTAAAGGACAGGCAAGTTGTACTGGGTGTTAGTAACACACATTTGTATAGGCTATAACTTTATTAGAGCAGGTACCTTTCATTCACATGTTCTGAATTAACCTAATGCATGAGGATCAAAAGAATCAAGGAAGACTGGAAATTATGAAGTCAGGATCAAATGGTTATCAACATGGATGTTAAAGTCACAAGAATGGACTGGAGAAATTCTTCCATTGCTTTTTAGTAAGAACATCCTTAATGCATCCAGGAAGAGGGCAATTAGCACAGTGAAAAGGCTGAATGCCTGGTGAAAGGAAGTAGAGAAGACTTGAGGGTTGAAGGGAACATGATAATTGTCTTTAAAGTATCTAAATATGGAAGACCCATTTTTTCTTGGCTTCTGAAGGCAGATACTAGAAGCAATCCAAGGAAGTTTAGGAGAGGCTGATTGAAGTATACGATAAAGAAAACACTTCCCTAACAATTAGGACTGCCCCAAAATTGGATAGGCTGCCTTAGGATGTAGTGGTGTGTCTCTTGTGGGAAGTCTACAAATAAAGACTGGATAGCACGTGGGGATCTTGTAGAAGGGATTTTTGTTCATTTAAAAACGTGTGTGTGTGTGTGTGTGTGTGTGTGTGTGTGTGTTTCAAATAAAAATCTGCCTCCTCTCTCTACCTCTCCAATTCCTCTCTCCCCCACCCCACCCCACTGAGAACTAAAGAAAAACAAAACTTGTTACAAACATATATAGTTAAGTAAAAAAAAAATCCTGTATTGTTCATGGCCAAAAAAATGTCTGAGACCTTCACTTCTTTATTAGGAGGTGAGTAGCATGTTTCATCATTAGTGCTCTGGAATTGATTCCTAAATCTTTCAAAGTTGTTTGTCTTTACCATATTGTTGTCATTGTATGGATTGTTCTAGTTCCATTCACTTCACTCTGCATCTGTTCATAAAAGTTTTCCAAGGCTTCTTGAAACCATCTCTTTCATCATATCTTACAAACCAATAGCATTCCATCACATTTATCTACCATAAGTTGTTCATATGTTCTCTCAATTTATGGACATCTTATCGGATTTCCATTCTTTGCCACCTCACAAAGAGCTATACTTTTGTACAACTTAGCTTATTTTGCTTAAGACTAATCCCTCCCTTAATTCACCTCCTTCTAATTCCCTCTTCTCCACTTGCCTATTTTTCCAATGAATGAAATGTATTTCTGTACCCCACCCTGTATGTGTATTAAGTGGATTGTATTTCTTTACCCTCTAGTTTTAGAGGATCTAGGCAGTTTTCTTTTAAGATTTCTTGAAACATGAGGTTTAGTCTTTTTTTTTTGTTATAGTATTCATGTAGTCCAATGTTTCTAAAATTATTTCTTCCTCTGCTTTCTAAACTAGTTGTATTTGTTATGAGATAGCTTATATTCTCAGGCTTTTCACTTTGTTTTAACATTTCTTATTGTCTCATAGTTATTGGCTTCAATTTGGTTCATTCCATTTTCAGGAAGT
This sequence comes from Pseudocheirus occidentalis, assembly GCA_028646575.1. Taxonomy (NCBI): domain Eukaryota; kingdom Metazoa; phylum Chordata; class Mammalia; order Diprotodontia; family Pseudocheiridae; genus Pseudocheirus; species Pseudocheirus occidentalis. The sequence continues at coordinate 5,948 of JAQQSW010022409.1, forward strand.
TTGTTGCTTGGGTAAGATCTTGTGCCAAGCACTTAATTTCCTTTCTAGTTCTTCCATAACGCCTCTTTCTTTTCCATTTTCTACCTCTAGTCCTCTCATTTCAATTATAAAAAATTATTGAAGCTCTTAAAAAAACAACTCTTGCTTCATCTCTTCCAGGAATTCTGGCTGAAGTTGTGCCCAAGCTCTAATTTTCTTTGAGGTTTGCTTGTAGATGGCTTGGAGTAATTCTCTTCTGGATTTTTTTTTTGTCTTGAGCATACTTGTCACCATAATAGTTTTTTTTATGGAGGGATTTTTTTTCTTGTTCATTCTTCCAGCCTGCTTCTTCTGCACTGTATGTAGTAGATTTAGTTCCTGCATACTTCTGTAGGGAATGTCTGGGCTGGTCTTGTTGCTGCCTTCTTGGAGTATTGCATATTGTGCTATTATAGGATCTCAGAGACAACTGAGGCTGAGGGCCTGTAAAACTTTCAGTTGTTCCCAAAGTGGTCTGATTCAAGACAGTCTGTTCACTGCTCTTCTGGTCTAAGCTCTGTAAGTTCCTGACCTGGCTTTGAGTTGACTACAGTAGATGGCTGGTCAGCTAGGAAGCTCTGCTGCTTCTGAGGAATGGAATTGTAGGCTTCCCTTTGGTCTGTAATTTCTGCCCTGGTTACAATGCTCCTGACTTCAGATTAGGCTAGAAGTTGGAACCCAAACCTTGCTCTGCTCCTGGGGTTAGTCGGAACTGCTGTTACTTGCTTTCGAACTTGTTCCATTCGGCCTAGGGCCTGTAGTTGTTCCACATCACAGAATGCCAGCCCAGGGGACAAGGCTAATTAAACAGTATGCCTTGGATTTGTGACCCAGAACTGGATAATTATAGACAGTTGCTAGTTGGCACCTGTTCTTGAAACCTGTGGTGCTCCAGAATATATCTGAAACCTCCTCTGGTCCTGGTGCATAGCCCCTCTTTGTGCTGGAGTTCTCACAGTTGCCCACAACTCTACCTGTCCCCAGTATCCACAGCTCTGTCTCTTGATGCTGGAAAAATGACTCATTATGACTTTTCATTGTGTTTTCCAATTGGGGTTCAATCTGGTGCATTTTCTAGATCTGTCTGGAAGACAGATTTGTGTGGACACAGAAATGATCTGTCTGTGAAGAGGCACAGCTTGCTGCACCAATCCTTGTTACTCTGCCATCTTGGCTTTGCCTCTCTCAATTCCAGTTCATTTATGGAATTGATCGGATGTCCTGAGGTCCCTTCAGTTCTGAGACTCTGATTCTGATAAAATTGTCTATGTATGCTTTTTAGGGGCTGTGTTCACACATCTAGTCTTTATACTGTAATAAATGCAAACAGCCAGCTGGACAGAAAGCAACAGAATCTTTTAGGTACCTTATTCACACAATACCAAATTCAAGTAGGATGATGGTAAGCACCATATAATAAATAAGGTAATAGTTATTAACCACAAAGATGAGTTTTCCTTTTATTCTCTTTATTATACTGTCAATGATTGTAGCTAAGTTAATTTTTTTTGTAACACGATTTTCTCCTTTTATTCTTACGTTAGATGGCTGAACAGAAGTATGAAACCACGAATGAATCAAGAATTGGTTACTGAAAAGCTATTAGTATTTGGCCCTATTGAATCAGTCACTATTCTGGGACGACAAAGTGCTCTAATTATATATGAGGACATTATTTCGGCTTGTAGAGCAGTGTCTGCTTTTCCTGCTAACATTCCAGGTAGAAGGCTAAAGTGCTACTGGTATCATAAATTCATGGCAAAAAATAAGAAATGTAAAGAATTACAGAAAACAGTTTTACTGAAGCTCTAAAGATCATTTAATAGAATAATGTGGGTCCACAGTGAAATATAGTTATCAGAACAGTAGTTTAATGATGGCAAAAGGCACACTGGTTTTAGTCCATGTACATTAAACAAGAGGAAATTAATTATGGCTTCAAAAATGTTTGATCTTTATTTTTAAAACCATCAGAGTTTTGACTTTCTATTGAAGAAGTTTGTAATGGCATTTAGGCAGTCCTCTGAGGCCCATCTCTCACGAAGTACAGCACATTCTTCAACATTAATTCTGTGCAGTGTCTCTTTTTCAATACTTCGAATCAACTGTTTTGAAGCCATCATAGTCTGTAGAAAAATGAAAGCAAAAGTATGACAAATATAAGATTATTCCATCCTTTGCTCATTCATTCAAGGAAAAAAATTACTTGTTGAGTACCTATTATGTGCAAGGTCCTGGGTCAAATGCTACGAAGGGTATAAAGAAATATCAGATATAATCTATGCCCTCAAGGACCTTGTGATCTAATTAGGGGTATTATACACACACACACACACAAATAAAAAATTACTGCAACAAAACACAGTGTGTTTTAAGTGCTATTTCAGAGTTGCTTGTTTTTTTTTCCCCACCATATGCTCTAATGCCTCATTCTATAAAACCTTTAGGTACAGGGTTGTGTAAATGCACAAGTGATTTAGCTACCATATTAAAGAAGCAAGTGACACAGTTAAATCTACAAGGCTATCACTTTAGGTGGCCGCATTATCTGCTCAGAAGTCACCAGTGGCAGCCCTTTTGTCTCTTGTTCACTTTCTCATAGGATATGCCTTCTTGCTTCCACGTATCGTCTCTATGGCCTTCTCCCAATTCTATTTATGATAAACCAATGGGGCTGAACACAGTCTGAGAAGCCCTGTATCACATTATTGCTCCTGTCTATATACATGTACATATAACACCTCATTGATTTGTCAAGACTCCAAGGCTACTGATGGAAAAATTTGAGTCTATTAATTGCCTTGCAAATGACTCAAAGTAAACATGGTTTTCCTCATTTTGCTGAATTGGAGTATGCTTACTAGAAGCTAAGGTGGAGAAGGGCTGAAAAAGTTTATTTTTTAACCTCAGACTTCACCTAGTAGTAAATAAGTATAAACAAAGGGACTGCTTATCCATTGGGGAACAAGGAAGTAAAGTTTATCAATGTAATGGAATACTATTAGGCCATAAGAAAAAAAAGAAAAGATTTTAGAGAAACCTGAGAAGATTTGTATGAACTGATGAGAGCAACTGAACAAAACCAGGAGGATAGTTTGTACAATTAACATCAATGCTAGAAAGAAAAATAACTTTGAAAGATTTAAGAACAATCATGATTCTAGAGAACTGATGATGGAGCATGTTACCCACGTTCTGAGAGAGAGGTGATGGACCCAGCAATCATGGAGACACCTATTTTTTGGATGTGGACAATGAGGGAATTTGTTTTGCTTGACTATGTATATTTGTCTCAAGGTGTTTTTTTTTTAATGAGGAAATGAGAGGGAGAGAAAATAGATCTCTTTTTCTTAATTGGAAAAAAATAGATAAAAACTTTAAAATTACCAAATTGCCAGAACAATGGATAAATGAATAAAAAAAAATCTTAGTCAATGTACTACAAAGTAAAGTTCACTTTTTACTTCTCACAAGATCTAAAATGATATGCTATGTGATCTTCTTTCTTAAGAAGAGATTTCACTCTGTTCTAGAAAAATAGTTATGCAAAGCATTACATGGCACATGGAGGCCTTTTAAATCAATTTTTTTTAAAAGTAGAAATTGACTTTAGAGCTGTGGCATTAAGATGGGAAGTGTTACAGAGTAATTCTCTGCTCCCTTCAATTCCCCCTCTCCATTACTGGTCACTAAAATATCAAATGTCAATTGCATGTTTTATGTGAGGAAAATAAAATGTTTCATATTTTGTTTGAGGTCTTTCTCACCCTAAGAGCTTCTAAGTATCAAAAGACTATGATTTTAGGCTTTCCCGAAAAATATAAGTCATTGGCTTCAAAATTTAATACAGTATTTGAATTACCAAAGGTAGGACTTTCAAAGTCAAATATCACATATCAAGATTTCTAAAATTAAAAAGTATAGAAACCAAGATGCCATTCCAAGTCCTATTGTTCTACTTATTTATTTATATTAAATTTCCCCCTTTTTTTTAAAGTTATTTCCATAGACTTATGTATGTGAAAACATGAACGGTTACCTTTGGGGGCAGCTGTGCGTATGCCTTCAACCTGGTCCAAACTTCTTTCTGAAAAGTGCTGTCAGGAAAAACCTCAGTAACAAGTCCTCGAGCACAAGCCTCTTGGGCTGTCAATTTCCTTCCAAAAACAAGCATCTCAGTTGCCTACATTGAAGACCAAAGTGAAGATATTAGCTTGATGAAATAAACATAAGGTATCTGGTAATCTAGGGCAGATCTATCCTCTGTGGGCACTGGGACATTTGTGGATATTTGCTTGGTGTAATCTGCACCTTTTGGGAAAGAGAGATATATGTGAGAAGCAGACACTAACTTGATCTTTCTCTCTCTCTCCTTCCTTCCTTTTGTTTCTTTGTTTCTTTCTTTCTTTCTTTTTCTTCCTTCCTTCCTTTCCTTCTTTCCTTGTTTGTTTACTTTTAGTTTACAAGATTCAGTTCCAGAATCACTTGAGTTTCAGGTT
>JAQQSW010022410.1:0-10464 GCA_028646575.1 Pseudocheirus occidentalis
GGTGGGGGTGGGATAGGAAGGAGGGACATATAATCAGTCTCTCATAATATGTCCACTATGGAGATGTTCTGTGTAATTACATATGTACAGCCTGTATTGAATTGCTTGTCCTTCCAGTGGGGGTGGGTGACGAGGGAGTAAGGTCAAGAATCTAGAATTTAAAGTTCTATAATCAAATGTTAAAAAATATATTGTGTATATAGATTATTATTCGTATTAACTACATGCAACTGGGAATTAAGATATACAGGCACTGGGGTAGGGCGACCCATCCTGCCGTAATGGAAAGTTACAGGGGCGATGGGGGAGGACTTAGGAGAGAGCAGATTAGGGGAGGGGCTTTACAGTGGGTTCAGTGTTGTGGAGTGGGGGTAGGGGAAAGATGGGGAGAAAAACTGTAACTCAAAATCTTGTGGAAATGAGTGATGTAAAGAAGAAAATAAATAAATTAATTCAGAAAAAAAAGAGCCTTTCTCTTCTGTGTAAGGAATGCTTTCTTCAACCAGTCTGAAGGCATTGGATATGGCAAACACCAAACACTGGAAAGAAAGAAAGAAGAAAAGAAATGAACTTTCTTAAGTAGACAAGAAGCAACAAATTACCGATGTGGGAGAGATTGCAGAATAAGTTGTCTCTATGTAGTCTGAAGATTGCTTGGTTAAACCAACAAATTGTCTTTCCCTTTCCTCACTTCCAGGAGCCAACCCATATAACAAATTTTAAAAAAGAAGAAAAGAGAAAAAAAAAGTCAGTAAGGTCAATATATTGAATAAGTCTAAAAATATGTGCAGTATATAACTCTTTGTGTAACTTTATCTTAGCAGAGGGATAGAGTAGGAGTAGTATCTTCTCATATCTCTTCTTTGGAGCTATACTTGTTGTTCTTTATAATTTTGCAACTGTCACTTTTGATATTTTTTGAGATATTTTTCCATTTATATAGTAGTCTTTATGTGTATTGTTTTCTTGGCTCTGCTTACTTTCCTCTGCATCAGTTCATATAAATCTTTCCATGCTTCTCTATTAATCATATTTGTTATTTCTTATAGCACAGTAATATTCTATTGCATTCATGTACTACAATTGCATAGTTATTTCCAATTTAATAGACATTTACTTTGTTTTCAGTTCTTTGCTATCAAAAAAAGGTGCTCCTATAAATATTTTGATGCATATCGAGACTTTCTTTGTATCAGTGGCCTCCTTGGAGGGGCCTAATAGCCTGGGATAGCTAATAGTTTGGGATAAGCCTCATAGTGGAATTTCTGAGTCAGAGGGTGTAGCAGTCACTTTATTTGAATAATACCAAATTGCTTTTCAAAATGGTCTTATTGCCTTACAGTTCCATCAATAACACATCATCATGCCTATTTTATGAAGAGCTTTTAATGTCAGTCACAAGGCGTTGTATTTGATCCTAGATGTGATAAGGACCCACTATAGCTCATTGAGCAGGGGAGTGACCTAGTCAGAACTATGTTTTAGAAAAATTACTTTGACCACTGAGTGGAGGGTAAATTCTAGTAGGGAGAGAATTAAGACAAAGAGAACAATTAAAAGTCTTTGAGTAGACCAGACAAGAGGTAATGTGGACCTGAACAAAAATTTGTGCTTGTATGAGTGAAAAGAAGGGATTACATAAGAGAAATATTGTGAAGGTAGAAATGACAAGATTTGTCAATGGACTGTATATGTGGGGTAAGTGTGATTGAGGAATTGAGGATGACACCAAGGTTGTGAGCTTGGGTTACTGAAAGGATGGTAGTACTTGAAACTGTAATAGGAAAATTAGGAAGAGGGGAGGGTTTAGGAGGAAAGATAATTAATCTAATTTTGGACTTGCTGAGTTTGAGATGACTACAGGACTTCCTGTCAGAAGCATCCCAGAGGTAGTTGGAGATGTATGACTAGCTTGCAGAGAGATGAGGGCTGGATAAATAGATCTGGAAATTGATTCCCTAGATGATAGCAGACACCCATAAGTCCTGATGAGATCACCAAGTAAGACCTGAAAGAACAAAAAAGAGAAGGGGCCCCAGAATGGAGGGAAACTTGGGTGTGACATGGATAAAATGTATAAAGAATGAGCAGAGGATACTGAGAAAGAGTAATTAGTTGGATAGACAGGAGGCACAGTCATCAAATGTAGAAAGGAAGAGTATCCAGGAGGGGCTGGTTGATAGTCATGTCACTCCTCATCTCTCATTGGACTACACTACTTTAGAACTTCTTTGACTTTACTACCATACATACCCCCAGTGCCTTGCCTACCTCCAGCTGTCCCCTATCCTTTTCAGCTTACTTTTGAATGCTGTCTTCCCTCTTTGGATTGTTAACTCCTCGAGAGCATGGACCGTTTTTCTTTTTTGTATTTGTATCCCCAGTACTTAATACAATGCCTGGTACATAGTAGGTGCTTAATCAGTGTTTATTGATTGAGAGATTGCAGAGGTCAAGGAAGATGGGGACTGAAAAAAGACCATTAAGATTTGGCAACTCAGAGATTACTGGTAACTTTGGAGAGGGCACTTGCATTTAAATGATGAAGTTAGGTGCCATATTGCAAAAACTAAGTAGAGAAAATTGAGGCACAGAGTGTAGATGACTTTCAAGGAATTTAATTGAGAAAGGAAGGAGACAGATAAGACAATAGCTAGTGTGGATAGAAGGCTATAGAGACAATTTTTTAGGACGTGAGCATGTTTTTAGACAACATGGAAGGAGCTAATAGATAAAGATTAAAATGATAGAATGAGAATGATAGTCGGGACAATTTGCTGGAAAAGTTAGGGAGGGAATGGAATCTGGAGCATGTGTAAAGGTGTTTGTCTTGGCAAAAAGGGCCACCTTCTTAATTTTAGATGTTTGATTGTGAAGGAAGTAAAGGAAGATGTTTGAGTGGGGAGAGATGAGCCGAAGGAGAGAAGGGAAAGCTCCAGGCAAATTGTCTAGTATTTTTTTTCCCATGAGGCTTAAGATGAGGTCCTTGACTGAGAGGGGATGAAGAAGAAAGGCTTGAGGAGAGATGAGAAGGTTTAGAACAGCTGCTGTGTAAAGGGGTATAACAACTAGATTATGGAGGAATAGAATATTTATCTTGCACAAATGAGCATCCAGTTAAGATCAAATGACATACATTTGTAGTAAGCTTAGTCAGCATAAATTAGTGATTTTTTTTTTCCCCAGTTCTTTTCAGCAGCATTTGAATATAGGTAATCAAATGTCAGGGTCTGGCAAAGCATGATTAGCGTGTAGGGTAATGTAGGGTTAGTTCAAGAGGTTAAGATTGGAGAAGAGAGTATAGCCAGTACAGAGTTGATGGCATAGGAAAAAAACTAGAATTCATGGGAGGCAATGATGAAATGAAGTAGATGTTTGAAAGTCAGTAAGACGTAGAGAAAGATGGAATGATTAAATATGATTAGGTAAAGGAATTTCAGAGTTCTTGAATATGGAAGTAAAATATTTATGGATGAAAGCAAGGTACATGACCATCTCTGGGCTGAGTTGGTGATAGGAATGGAATAGATTGAGAAACTGGGAACAGGGACTGGGTTATTTGTGGGAACATCAGTATCCCTGAAATCCCTTAGTGTGAGGGCAGGAACTGAGTAGGAGAGAAATACTATGAGCCTAGCACTGAACTTACTGAGGAAGGAAGAAGAATGTCCTGGGAGATCTTTGGAATAACAGCTATGAAGATCTGGACTGGGTGTTGAACCTTTAAAGGAGAAGAGCTTACTTAGTGAAGATGGTTAAGGGAGGATTGTTAAATGGCAGCAGGAAACAAAAGATGTCCTTTTGGGAGAAATTATATGGATAAGAATTACAAAAGATGAGGCAGTAGTGATGGATTGGCATCTGCACGGGCAGAAGGAAGTACTGTGCCCACATGAGTGAGATTATAGCTCTGTTGAAATAAAAACCACTATGTATGGCAAAGAAAGCCTTGTAAACTTTGGGTCAAGATATTAGTCAGTCCTATACACCCTGTTCTTTTTCTTTTTTTGCTTTTTGGAGGGCAGTTGGGGTTAAGTGACTTGCCCAAGGTCACACGGCTAGTTTTTGTGTTAAGTGTCTGAGGCCGGATTTGAACTCAGGTCCTCCTGACTCCAGGGCTGGTGCTCTATTCACTGCGCCACCTAACCGCCCCACACCCTGTTCTTTTTCACATTAATTATACTATACCTGCTTGGAAAAGAAACAGTCTTCATTGTGTAACCTCCTAACCCTATATATTACACCATTGTATAAATTCCCCCAGTTATTGTTGCATGAACCTGTTCTATCCTTTCAGAGGCTTCAGTGCTAAAATATCCTAATTAATTCTTTATATTTGCATAGAACTTAACAGTTTTCAAAGCACTTTCACAAAGATTAACAAAGTTAATCTTCATAACAACCCTATGAGGCAGGTGGCCTTTGTGATTTTTAATAGATGAGAAAACTAAAGACTTAGATAACAGTAATCCATATTACCAGATTACATGTCCACCAAACAGCAGAATGGTGACTGGAACCCAGATATTATTCATAATCTAGTGTTCTTTTTATTATACCACTCTGTTTATACTTTAAAATTTTGAGAAATATGTTTTGTGTTGGAGAAAGTAAATGATTTGACAAGAGAGAGTTTCATAGTCAATCTAATTCTGAAAAATCTTGTCATTTAAATCTATATTATTTTAAAGAATGATTACAGTTGAAAATGTTAATTGTTTCTAATTTATAAATACTAACTATAGGTTTCCATGGATTGATATATGATAATAAAACTGAATCAATGAGGACAATTAACATCCTTGAACGAATGAATATTTACCAGGAGGTTTTTCTCAGCATTTTATATAGAGTTCTACCTATACAGGTACACCTTGGGTTTCTTTTGTGTCATTTAATTAATATCACATGAAAGTGACAATTTACTGTTTTGAATTGCAGCTCCTATTTTGATTCTTCAGATCTGCCTCAGATATCTACAAATCAGCTTTTAAAATACAAATTTTTTACTTGAATTATGGTTTTTGTTTTATATTAATATGTTGTAATGCATTTTTCATATTCACACATATACATATATGAAGCATGCAATAATATAAATGTATAGTTTAAAGGATATTCACTTTAACAGTTAGCATAATCTCTTATTTTACCTCTAAGGCAGTGGTTCTCAACCTTCCTAATGCCATGATCCTTTAATACTCATATGTGGGCATATCTGCATGTGGGCGGACCCACCTGGAGACAGATAGAGGAACGGTGTCTCAGTTCCTAAGACCATAGGAAATAAGCGTTTTCCGATGGTCTTAGGCGACCCCTGTGAAAGGGGTTGCAACCCACAGGTTGAGAACTGCTGCTCTAAGGGAAAGCAGCTCCCATTTACATCAGTGCCAGAACTCTGGGGTCTCAACTCATAAAGAGTAGAAATAAAATTTTTTTGAAACAAAAATGATCTGGTGTTCTCAGGAAAATAAGGAAAAATTGGGCTAAGTTCAGACAAAATTATTTGGATTACATAATAATGCAGAGGACCTCGTTAGGCTGTTTTTTGCCCCTTGCTGGCAGGAGGCAGTATTGCTAGCATTTTCTTGGATGCCAATGAGAAAAGAGGTCTCAGAATTCCTTGGGAGTTAGTTTTGGGCTCCTGACCTAAAAATTGCTTATTTACTATTTTTATAAATTTATGATGACAAGAGGAATTTAAAAAACTTCTGATACTATAATTCTATCTTACAGACATATTTAGAGCCTGTTTATTTTTATATCTACACTTTATTTGGACTCCAAGCAATGTATGTCACAGCTCTTTATGTAACCAGCTGGCTTCTTAGTGGAACATGGTTGTCAGGGCTGTTAGCAGCTTTCTGGTATGTTATAAATAGGTGAGTTGGATTGATATTTCTCTATATATACATATTTCCTTTCTTGGATGGTAAGAATAAAGATTATATTTAGCAGCATAATATGATGGGCAGAGTGTTAGACTTGGAGTAAGGGAGACTTGGATTCAAATCCTGCCTCTGACACTTAATAACTCTGACCAAGTTCTGAATCTTAGTTTCCTGATTTCTAAATATAGGTACTAATACCTATAGTTTCCATCTGAGAGTTATTGTGAATTTTAAACTTGCAAATCCCTTCATAAATAAATGCTACATAATTGTCAGCTGTTATTATTTATAGAGGAAAAAGTTTGTTATGTTCTGTCTGACAAATAATGGCTTATTCTGTATTTTTCTGATGAGAGTTTTATTCTCCCTTCAGAATATTTATTTTCTCATTTACTAAAATAAAAAGAAATCCAATTCGGGTACAAATTGGCCTCCACCTCACTTCAAGTCTTCATCACTTCCTGCCTGGATTACTTGAGTAGCTTCCTAATTTGTCTTCCTACTTTGTCTCTCCTTTCTCCCACCAGTCTTTCAGATATAGCTAGAAAAGTGATTCTAGGAAATCTATTCTTTTACTTAAATCTGTTAAGTGATTCTAGGAAAACTCCTAGCTAGGAAAGTCTGACCATGTCACTTTCATACTCAATTAACTTCAGTAGTTTCCTACTTCCAGGATCAAATAGAAAATTCTTTGATCCTTCACAGCCTTGCCCCAACACCCTTTTTCCATCCTTATTATACATTTTTCACCCTCCCATATTCTGTGGCCCAGCCTAAATGTCATTCTAGCAAGAATTATTCCTCACCTCTAACGTCCACCTCTCATATCTGATTTTGAACAGGCTGTGTTCCATTCCTGAAATTCACTCCCTTCTCATCCCCATCTCTTAGAATCCCTTCTTTTCTTCAAAACTCAGCTCAAGCACTACCTTCAACATAAAGCCTTTCCGGAGGCCCCAGCTGCAAGTACCCTCTCCCCAAAAGACTTTTACTTTGTATATATTTACATATGCTTGTTTCTCCCAAGCTCGTGGAGGGTGGGAGCTATTTAATTTTTATTTTTACATACCCAGCATAATGCATGCTAGATATTAGGTACTGAAAAAATGGTTGTCAATTGATTAAGATTAAGAGGAGGCAAATTTTAATCTCAGATTTGTCATTAATTTCCTGTATGATCTTAGGCAAAACATTTACCTTCTGTGCTTTAGTTTGTTAATCTGTGAAATGAGTATAATAGTACCAGCCTTTCCTGCTTTATGGGGTTCTTTTGAGGCTTAAATGAGATAGTAATAAGCATTAATTAATAAGCATTTTTTTGCTCAATTGAATTGAAATAATTTCAAAAGTATAATCCACTGTATAGAGGCAACATAATGTTAGGGAGATTAAACTTTGAAAATGATAGTCTTAGAAAATAGTAACTATTTGCAAAATTTTACATATTTAGCTGTTTTTCAAGTGAATGAAATATATTACTAGATCTAAAGTAACAATTTAATATGAATGGAGTAGTACTATTATAATAAGAACTCTAGCTATAACAGTAATAATATTTTTAATTGAACAAAATTATTTAATTACTTATATAGTTTCTACGAAGAGTAGCTATTTGAATTTTACTAATGATAACTTATGAGAGATTTCTTAATAGATGCAACTACAGAGACAACCTGTTCAGGGATCTTCTGATTTTCAGTATCAAGCAAGGGATAAAAGAGGATGATGAATGCTTACCGAAGGTAAGCACTGTCATAGAGGAATCCAAATGGAACAGGGATTCCACATAGATGTTCAGATCCTCCAGATGCTCTTGGTTGCTATTGACATTGTGTTGATAACATCATCTCAGAATGCTACAAAGGCTCCTCAGTCAGACCACCTGAAAGAGATCACCCTAACAATGTATACAGGGTAAACTAAGTGGATAAACACATTGGTAGACCATCACTGGGGCATTTGTAGGGCCAAAATCAGTCAAGATGAGAGAGGTGAATGGGTTACAATTTGCATCAAGGGAGAGAGTATCCAAAGTTATTAAGTTATAATCCATTTAAGTAGAAGTACTTTAATGTTTCCTACAATAAGTAAACACAAAATAAGACAAAGTAAAATGTAGAGCCAATTGAATCAGAGGATACCTTTAAGTAATTTCTTATTTTTAACAAAAACTTTAAGAAAAGGAGCCTTCTTTTACTACTGTTTCTGGAAATTTTTGTTTTGTGCAGAATAGATACTACAAGAGTAGAATTCACCATTCCTTTGAGAGAGAACTGGGCGCTGCCATTCTTCGCAGTTCAGATAGCAGCAATTACATATTTGCTCAGACCACACTTACAGCCTCTTTGTGAAGTAAGTTTTTAGTATCCTTTTTTAAAAAGTTATTCAATTTTGTTTAAGCAATGTCAGAATATCTGACAAATGAACAGAGGACCCTAATGCAAACAAATTATTCTTATTCCATTATTTCTTATTTAACTTGAGTTAGTCTAGTTCTTCCTCATTTGAGTTCTTTTCCTCTAGTAGAAATAAAATGATTGTACATTCATTTTTAGAAACATAGTGTACATAATCTGTTATTGAGCAGTGATAATAAACCCAAAAGTTCTGTGTAAAACTCTCAAAAGGTTGATTCATTCGTTGCTCTTTAGATTTCAGACATACCGTTTGAGGGTGTTTCAATGAGGAGTGTCACATTCGGAAATTTAGAGCGGAAGTTTTTAGAGTGATAGTTTATAGCTATCCAATAAATTTTGAATGATGCTTATTCAAATTTATTCATCTATATATTTACATAAAATTTTAATAATATTTCTTTTATTTAGTTTAGAAAAACATTGTTTCCTGAAGAAACCAGTATATTAAAGCTTTTGTCACTGGAGACACGTAAATAATATTGAAAATTTTCTTTTTCCAGAGGCTGACTCTTCTTGCAGTGTTCATATCTACTTTTCTCTTTAGTCTAACATGGCAATTTAATCAGTTTATGATGTTGATGCAAGCATTGGTTTTATTCATACTAGACTGTCTGAACATGCTTCCTACAACAAAGGTAAACTGTATTTTTCATACTAAATGTTTATTGAAGATATTATTTATTCAGTATTCAGTATCTACGAATTAGACTAGCTACTTTAGTGTTTACTGATTATAATTTAAATCATAATCAAATATCATTTTTGTGAATGATCCAGCTATTCATAGGATAGAATTGATATTTCGCAGAATCTAATTTGACCCTTTGTTTTATCTGCATTCTGTATATTTTGAGTTAGAACATGTCATTCTTCTTGTCAGGATATTTAGGTCAATTTTTAGTCCTTTTTGAAGATAAACTAAATTTAAAAGTAGAAGAGAAGCATCTTAATGATACTTCATACTTTGTTTTAGGGATCTTAGTGTGCTAAAAAAAAAATACAGTTGTTTAAGGTCACACAAAGGTTCTGAAAGCCTTTAATCTGGCTCCCAACCAATATTTGTTGCCATAGGATCTTACTTCTAGACTGTGAGATGATAGAATGAAAAAAACACCTGAGTCCTAGCCCTTCCCCTTACTATGTGACCTTGGGCAAGGTAAAAGCTTTTCACATTTATTCCTTCATCTGTTAAAAGAGGATAATAATACTTCATACTGTTTACCTCACAAGATTGTTGTGGGGAAAGTGCATTGTAAACCTCAACGTGCCTTATAAATGTGAATTTTAATATACTGAATAGCTATTCAAGTTATTAGCTTATTAATTTTAACTTCAATTTAGCTAGTGTTTATTGAAGTCTCACTTTGTACAAGATCTTCTAGGTATTTGTTAGGGATACAAAGATGAGTAAGATAGTCTTTTTACAGCTGGAATTCTCATAAGGGGAATCAATGGGCACAAATGGTTTTTAATTTATAACAATTCATAATTTCATGATTGAAAGAAGTTAAGAAATTTTATACTTAAGTATTACTTTTAGCACTGACAGGCAAATATGTGTCTAAACAATTTAATCTTAATGAACAGGCATTCCACACACTTAGTGATTAAAAATTAAATGTGTGCATAATTTCATGTAACATGTAAAAGTTCACAACATCGAATTAGATTACTGTTGTAGAAAAAAATAAAATTACCAGAATATGTTCAGTGTATACCATGTACAAAGTTTGAGATATATAAAAGTATGAATATAAAATGTAATACCAGCCCTCAAGGACCCTACCAAGTGGTTGGGGGGACAAAATCAAAATATTAAAAGATAATAATTAACAACCAAAAGAAAATACACTAGATGCTGTCAAGTATTCAGAAGAAAGGGAGGTGGTAGTAACGCACTTCCACCTCCAGACCCCACACTCGACCACGCGCCTTCAGCCCCCAACCCCAGGACCACGTGGAGACAGATCCGCACTTGCAACAAGCGGCGGCGGCGGGAGGAGCCCGAGCAGGGAAGCTTAGCGAGGTCATTTGCTGGCAGTCCGCGTTGCTCCCCCGCAACCCGGAGCTACGCACCCAAGCCGGCCAGCTGCCGAACCCCATCCCCCTACCCTTTACCACCTCTCATTAGAGAAGGGGGAGGATGAGTGAATCTA
>JAQQSW010022411.1:0-10464 GCA_028646575.1 Pseudocheirus occidentalis
GAGAGAGAGAGAGAGAAAGCTCTCACAGTAATGTACAACTAGAAAAGTCTTCAGAGGTCAAACCACTCATTTCACAAATGAAGATGATGTGTGTAACTGCATTGCCCTAAGTGATAAAGATAGTAAACAAGAGAAATAGAATTTGACCCGAGGTCCTCTGACTCGAGTGCCAGGGCCTTTTCCAGTGTACTATCAGAAAGCAGATAGTGGCTCAGTGAGGGTGATAGGGTGATAGAGTAGATATATAGATGAAAGAATTGGTGAGCAGGAGAATGAGAATTGTAAATGTTAAAGCTAGGATGAACCTGAGAAATCACCTATTCCAGATCTAGAAGGAAAATAATAATAAAAGGTAAGAATGAAGAAGGAATATTATTTCTGGACCTTAAACTATGTAATCAAGTAGCAATCATCAAACTACTGGTTTGGGTTATTGTTCAGTTGTGTCTGACTCCTAGTGACCCCGTTTGGGGTTTTCTTGGCAAAGATACTGGAGTGGTTTGCCATTTCCTTCTCCAGCTCATTTTACAGATGAGGAACTGACACAAAGAGTGACTAGCCCACGCTCACACAACAAGTAAGTGTCTGAGACCAGATGTGAACTCGGGAAGATGATTTGTTCTGACTCTGGGCTCACCACAGGCCATTGCAGCACCTTAGCTGCCCTGTGGGTTTGGGTCCTGGTTGAATAATAGAAAAGCAGATCATTGTAACAGATTGACATAGAAGAATCAGAAATAATTTAATTTAATAATTAAAGAGTTGAAAAGAGTTTCTTGGAAAATGGGAAGGCACAGTGGCAGAAATAAGGTTTAAAGCAACACCCTATGCTATATAACATAATAAATTCAGAATGGATACATGATCAGAAAGTTAATGATCATGCCATCAGAGCAGACAGATCATGTACATTTCATACCTATGGCAATGTCTGGGAAAGGTGAGTAATGTAAAAATAAAAGCTATCAATTTTTTTTATTTAAAAAAAATCACCTATTCCTACCCCTCTCAAGGAATAGAAGAAAATATAGAGGGATTCCCTTCACTGGAGTTCTTTAAGCAGAATAAGTTGTAATAAGGATTCCTTTTCAAAAACAGTTGGACTAGATGACCTGAGAGGTTCCTTAAAACTCTGAAATTCTATGATTCTGTGAAACCATGTCCCAGAAAGGTCAAGCAGTTTGCCCATGGTTACTGAACTATGTTACTGTGCATTATTTAGTAATGGGAATTTCACAGAGAAGTGGGAGGGAATGTATGATAGGATGTGCAATCCTCATCTGACCAGAAGACTATCTGTATGTGAGGGTCAGAATGGTATCCAATCCAATATTACTGGCACCAGTTTCTTCAGTCTGTAAGACCTCATCTGTGGTGGGCACCAGTGCCTTGGAGTCATGCTGAACCACTTCAGCTATAGCTTCTAATGCATTTCTTATTTGCAATGTCTGAAAGGTCCTGCCGGATCTGAAAATCATGAAAAAGGGTCCACAAGAAGGCCAATGGCTGAAACCTCAGGGGACAAAGAGATCTGAACAGGAGAGGTAAAGACAAAAAAATACTTGGATAGATCATATTAGATCAACTGATGAATACCTTACCAGTAACATCAATTAATGAACAATAAATAATAAAAGGAGAAGAGCCGAAGGGAAACATAAGTTTGCATTTAGGACTCCTGTGGAGACCCATCAGCTTGACCCAGGAAAGGGGACCAGACCTTGATATTCTGCCAAAGTTCCAACCCAAGCTTACTGATTTGGCCAGAAACCCACCTGCTCTGATACTTCAACTCTCCCTGACCTTTTCCCACCCATCTCTGGGTTATCTGTCTTCCTTTGACCATCCTTTCCCTGGACTTCTGTTTGATGCCAGGAGAATCTGTAGCATTGGGATTCTGTGTAGTACTTTGAAGTCTTTACAAGGAGTATAATAACCCCAAAGGATTAGAAGTAGAATAGAAAGGAATTGGAATGGAAAATTTACTCACAGAACATTCCACCCAGAAGGCACCTTAGAGATTATCTAGGTAAGGGGTTCTTAACCTTGTTAAAACTGGATTAAAATATCCCTTCCATCACTTAAGGTCATGGGCCCCTTTGGCAGTTTGTTGAAGTCTAGGGATGCCTTCTCAGAATAATGTTTGATACCTGCATTCATAACTGAAATAAATTTCAATTCCAATTAAAAGTTAATAAAAATAAAGATATAAATTTTCCCATCCCAGTTCACACCCATGAAACCTGCCCACAGATCCCCTTTGAGGCTTCATGGATCACACATTAAGAACCTTGGTTTGAGTCTAACCCTCTCATTTTGCAGGTAAGAAAACTGAGGTCCAGTTGAATTAATGCTACTGAATCACACACGTATGGTCTCCCAAGGATGCACAAAGTAATGGTTAAGAAGCTTGAACAGCTAAATCCAAATGAAACAGTAAATGTATTATTGAACATCCCCACTCTTTCCAAACCGTCCAGCCAGGCAGCAATCGGAGCTGACAGACAGGGCAGCTGCCACCACTGTATTCTAATCAAGGAAATTCTCCTGCCTTATGTCCCTTATCTTGATAGTCCCACATTAAGCGGTGTCTCCTCAAGGTCATCTGTCTCTGTCTCACTCCCAGGGGCTCTGTCAGGCTATCAAGGCTTGTGCATTTGACATGTTGAATTTGACAAGATTGGCGCTGAAAACAGAGACACATAACTGTCTCTCAAAGAAATCCCCTTTGACCTTCCCAAGGGAACTTCCTGAATAATGGATAGAAGCTGCTTGTTGGTTCACAGGTAGAGAATCCCGAAAAATATAAATCTGCCCTCCAAAGGGGGACCTGGAAGCTACCAATTTCTGAGTTTATTCTCTATGGAGATGTGCATCACCGCTGGTATGTGTACATTACCTGCATCATCTTATTTAAGATTTTCCACTTCTGGTATTATCCTCTTCACTGTGCAGAGGAAACAGATTCTCAGAAGGGCTGTGATTTGAACTAAGGCCTTCCTAGGTACAAGTCCAACCAAGGGCTGTGCTAAAGCCAGCTCAAGAGAACTGATTATTACATTTTCACTTTGGAAAATTTACACTTCAGAAATCTCTGCAAACAAATCAGGGCTTGATTTACTGTTTTGTTGGCTGTATAGATTTAAGAAAGTGATGGAGATGTTAATAAAGCAGATTAAACTTAAACATGTGTCGTGTATTTTTTTTTCTGGAAAGCTGACTGTTAAAACATTTACCAGCCTACTACCAGGTCCAGCAGTCTATCTGTTATACCATACTGCTTCCTAAAAATGCCACACTTTAACTTCTGCCCATAAAAAGACTCACAGTAACTGGGATTAACTACTTCTTATTTCTCCACCTAATTTTGCCCACATAAACTTAATATGGACATATATGTGTGCATATAAGTATAAGGATATACACACATATATTTTGATATCAAAATTAAATAGGGGTTGATATTCTAAACAGATAAATAATGCTTAATTGCCAGCTTGGCTTGAAGAGGGCATATGTGAATGTGTTAACCATTCAAGGTTGAATTCCTTCAGGATGACCAATCAATCAGTAAGCCTTTATTAAGCATCTTGTAGCTGCCAGACTAAGCACTGCATATGCACAAAGAAAGGCAAAAACTCTGGGGTCTTTTCAATGAAAAAACACCCCTATCACTACCAATAGAAGAGAGTGGTGCAGACCCTCATCACCCAATGCCTTGATTACTGCAGTGGCCTGATGGTGGGTCTCCCTCAAATCTCTCCCCTACTCCAGTACACCCTCCATTTGGCCACCAAAGTGATTGTCCTAAAATGCTGATCTGTTCACATCACCATCACTCCCATCATCCCCACTCTGTAAACTCCAGTGTCTCCCTGTTGCCTCCAGGAGCAAATACAAAATTCTCTGTTTGGCATTCAAAGCCCTTCATGCCTAGCCCCCTCTTACCTTTCCAGTCTTCCTGTACCTTATTCCCCAACACATACTCTTCGGTCCAGTGACACTGGCCTCCTGGCTGTTCCACAAACAAGACACTCCACCTCTCAGCTCTAGGCATTTTATCTGGCTGTGTCCTATGCCTGGAATGTTCTCCCTTCTCTACCCCAACCACCAAACTCCCTGCCTTTTTAAATTCCCAGCTAACCATTCTCTATACGAAACCTTCTATAACAGTGCTTAATTCCAGTGCTTTCCCATTTCTCCTGCATATAACTAGGTATTTGTTTACATGTTGTCTCCCCCACTGGATTGGAAGCTCCTCAAGGGCAGGGCCTGTCTTTGGCCTCTTTTTGTATTTCCAGTACTTAACACAGTGCCTGGAATATAGTACGCACTTAATAAATAAATGTTTACTGAATTACATCCAATTAGCACTTGCTCACAGGCTAGAAGAGACTTTAGAACATCTTCATTTTACACGAGGAAACAGGTACAAAATATTGAGCAATTTGCCCAAAGTCTTGTAACTACTAAGGGTCTGAGAAAAGATTTACCCTAATTTGTAAAATGAGTGGTTTGGATTAAGCAGCAGTTCTCAACCTATGGCTTATGTTCAATTTGTAACAATGAAAATACATCCTGCATATCAGATATTTACATTATGATTCATAGCAGTAGCAAAATTACAGTTAGGAAGTAGCAATGAAAATAATTTTATGGTTGGGGGTCACCACAACATGAGGAACTGTATTAAAGGGTCACAACATTAGGAAGGCTGAGAACCACTGGATTAGAGGATCTCTCAGGTCCTTTCCAGCTCTAGATTGAAGACATAGATATGACATAAAAAGAAAATAACAATATTCGCTTTTCCTGCCTCATTGGTATGTTGTGAGGCAATACCTGTAAGCTAGAGATGCCCATTTTGCCTGGCAGCCCACATCACTCCAAGTGGGACCCGAAAAGACTAAAATGTGATTGGAAAATATTTAACAAAGTAAATAAAAATTCAATAAAACGTAGATAATATTACATTTTAAAACAGTCAATATGAGGTCCTTATGAATAGTTTAGAGTTTCCTGTTTCTATTTGAATTTGATACCACTGCTTTAAGCTATTAAAGCTTAAAACTGCACTAAGACTTTTGGGGATGTCCTATATATGAAAATATTTGGGGCAGACTCTTTATTGTCTTCCAGCATTCAGAGCCTTCAGAAATCTCAAAAACTCCCCTAAATGCCTCTCTTCATCTAAATGTACCTCCCATTGGTCTCTAGCACAAACTTTCTACTTTGGACTAGTCTCTTCTGTTCTACAATCAGGCATTTAAATAAGTCACAGTAAGTGAATGCAATGGAATATCACTATGCTGTAAGAAACAACAATTGGGGTGACTGCAGAGAAGTACGAAAAGAGTTATAGGAATTGATGCAGAGTGAAGTAAGCAGAGCCAAGAAAACTATATATATATATATGTATGTATATAAGTTCAATGATGTAAATAAAAAGAAAAATCACCACAAAAAAATAAAGATGAATGTTGCAGAATTTTGAAGGACAAACACGATCCCAAAGAAGAGATAAGAAAAGATACACCCACCAATTCCCTTTTTGGAGGTGGGATGTCCAAAGGGGTTTAGGACATAACATATATTTTCAAACTTTTTCAATGTATTGATTGATTTCAGTACTCTCTCTCTCTCTCTCCTTTATCTCTCTGTCAGTCCTCTTTTTCTTTTTTATTTAAAAATATTGTTCTATGAGATGGTGCTCTGGGAAGGAGAGGGTTTTGCTCATTTTTTTCTTTTTCATCTTTTCTCTTATATTTTACCTTAAAGCTATTATTTGTACTTTGGAATGGTTCTCCTGGAGGGAGAGGGGGAATAATATTTGGAGAAATTCTGGTGATGTAAAAAATAAAAGATGTTAATAAAAATGTAGTTCTTTAAAAAGAAAGAATGTAGTACCTGAGCTATGTCTTTGAAGTAGGAAAGGGATTCTGTGGAGTAGATGGGAAGAGTGTGTGCATTCTAGGCATAGGAAGAGCCAGTACAAAGGAACTGAGAGAAATGAGTTCCTCTTGTGAAGAACAGAATAAAGGCCAGTCTGGCTGGAGTATAGGGTCCAGGAAGGTGAGTAAAGCTGGGAAGATAGGTTGGGGTTTTAAAAACCAACTCAAGGTGTTTCTATTTTATCCTATAATCAATAGGGAGCTATACACCATGTATTTTCATGGCTCTCTGCTTTTACTTATTCTCCCTTTAAAATTCTCATTCTTCCCTCATGTAATTTTCTTTTTCTCCATGTATCTGCCCCACCAGGTTGGCAAAATTTTGAGCTGAACAGAGAAATATAACTCTTCCCTCCATCTCTCCATCCCTCCACCCCCCCACACCCCCAGGACCACTCCAGGAAAACTGACATGGAGATTTGGTTGATGGGGAATTTGAGCACACAGTCATTACTCACAGTTCCCCAAGTTTCCAGGGCTTTTGATCTTGGAGAAAACATCTGCCAGGAAGTGACTCAGTGGAGACACAGGGAAGCCATGTAGAAAGATAGAAAGAGAGGACTGTGAGCCACTCTATTCCCTTCTGCTTCTCCTGATAAAGAGGCACGGAGCTGGGCAACTGGGTGTTGCTACAAAGTAGGAAAAGCAAAGACAGCTGGGATCTGAAGGTGTGATGGAGCATGTAGAAAAGCAGGGAGAGACACAACTGGCTGGGTAGGCATACCAGTCACACCTCCTTCCTTCTGCTTCTCTAGAGGTCTGCTTAGGAAAAAACCCAACTCCCCTTAAACTATCCGATCATCTCTGACCACTTCACTTCCTGCTACTCTACTGACTAGTGGGAAAAAAGTAGCGGTGAAGAGGACCCCACCAACTGGATCAGAACCTGCAAGTACCTGCAGAAACTGCTTGTTCCTTTAAATGTTTATTTCCATTTCTATACTATTTGAAATTACTATTAAAGTTTATGACCGTTTGTGTTCAAATCTAAGGGCTTCATTTGAAACCGAGAGAAAGGGAAGATAATCCAAAAGAGAGAGATTTTCTCAGTTCAGACTGATATGGGAGACCAGTTGATTAGAGAAAGAATTTCTACAGTATTCATTAATCTCTGAAATATCCACACTCTAGACTGCTTTGAACCCAAAGAGAATCTTAATAAAGAAACTTATAGAAGAGCCAATAGTAATTAGAGGTGGAAATGAGTGTGTCTGTTAAGGTGAACACTGCACAATTCGCTGCCCCCACACCTTATTTACATATATATAGTATATGTGTGTATACATACATACATACATCTATGCACACACAATACTACACTGGATATATGTGTATGTATCCAAAATACAACATTGGATATATACACACATATATGTGTGTGTGTATCAGTGTGTGTGTGTGTGTGTGTGTATCAAATATCATATAACAGAATGAAGGCTTGAAATCAGGAAATTGCAGTTCAAATTCTGTATCTGACACTTGCTAGTTATCCATACACACGTATACACAAGTTATATCATATGTCCTTTTGTCCCTTTATTCCAAATGCAAATGAAATTACCAAGTCTTTCTGAAAAACAAAAGAATTTTGCTAAGACCTGGGGAGACACAAAATGTACATGACATAATTCCTGTCCTCAAAGAGCTTTCAGCAAGAAGCTCAACTGAAAGTGAGTGAAGAGACAGTGGGGTAGAGGTCTTCGGTTTAGACGACATTTTCAAGAAGGAGAGCAGTTTGAGAAATGACAAGTAGGATGCTCTCAGAAAAACCTGGAAAGACTTACATGAACTGATGCACAGTGAAATGAACAAAACCAGAACACTGTCCACAGTAACAGCAATACTGTACCACAATCAACCGTGAATGACAGTTATTCTCAGCAATACAATGATCCAAGTCAATTCTGAAGGATGTCTGATGAAAAATGCTATCTACTTCCAGAGAAAGAACTGACAGAGTCTGAATACAGATTGAAGTAATCTTTTTTTTTTTAATTTATTTTTCTTGGGGGTTTTGGTCTGTGTTTTCTTTTGCAGCATGGCTAACATGGAAATATTTTGCATGACTGCACATGTATAATCTCTATCAAACTGTTTGCCTTCTCTGTATGTTCTCAAGGAGTGGATAAGAGAAGAAGGGAGAGAGAGAATATAGAACTCAAAATTTTGAAAAAACAAATGTTAAAATTTTTATTTACATGTAATTGAGAAAAATAAAAACTAAATGTAAAAACATTAAAATTAAATTTTAAAAAGAAGTATAGCAGTGAAATGGAGAAGAGAGATGGGATGGTGGGTGGATGAGGTAGAAGGATCAAGGGTTTGTGGGTTTGGGTTTTTTTTTTTTTTTTTACTACTGGGGCAACCTGTGTATATTTGTAGGCCAAGTGAAAGTATCCAACAGTGAAAGGAAGTTTGAAAATGCATGAATGCAATAGGATGGCTGCCAGAACAAGGTCTTAGCAGAGGTGGGGAACCTGCGACCTTGAAACCACATGTGGCCCTCTAGGTTCTCAAGTGTGGCCAGGTTCCAAACAGAATGTCCCATGAAGGTTGGAGTCAGTCAAAGGGTCACACTTGAGGGCTTAGAGGGCCACATGTGGCCTCGAGGCTACAGATTCCCCACCCCTGTGAGAAACCAGGAGAGAAAGAGCGTCAAAAGTACAGGTAGGACCTTAGTCAAGAAAAAACAATTAATAAGCTAAGAGGTACAGTGGATAGAGTGCCAGGCCTGGAGTCATGAAGACTTATCTCCCTGAATTCAAATCTAACCTCAAACATTTACTAGCTGTGTGACCCTAGGCAAGTCACTTAACCCTGTCTGCCTCAGTTTCCTCATCAGTAAAATGAGCTGGAAAAGAAAATGACCAACCACTCCAGTAGCTTCCCCCCACCAAAAAAAAAACCCAAGGGGCGGCTAGGTGGCACAGTGAATGGAGAATTGGCCCTGGAGTCAGGAGGATCTGAGTTCAAATCCAGCCTCAGACACTTAACACAAAAAAACAGCCTGTGACCTTGGGCAAGTCACTTAATTCCAACTGCCCTGCCTTCCCCCATCCAAAAGGCAAAGAAAAAAAATCCAAATGGGGTCACAAACAGTCAGACACAACTGAAACATCTGAACAACCACTTCTATGACCAGAGGTCGGTACTTACTATTAACAGGACAGGCTTCAGAGCTGGCAGAGTCCTTAGAGATCAGTCCAACATGCGCATTCTACACAGGAGCAAACACTCCCATAGAAGTGAAGCAGCCTCAGAAGATGCTGGTTGTAAGCAGCAGACCCAGGACCGGGATTCTCGCCTTCTGACTCCGGCTCCGCTGAGCTACCGTGTCACTACTAAATGTTTAACAACCAGCCTCGGGTGGGGTGCGGTGGGGGGAATGAGGGCGGGAATTTGACATTTTTTCCTTATTTCAGTTGCGTCTGACTCTCTGTGACCTCTTTTGGGGTTTTCTTGGCAGAGATACTGGAGTGGTTTGTCATTTCCTTCTCCAGCTCATTTTACAGATGAGGAAACTGAGGTAAATGGAGTTAAGTGACTTGCCCAAGGTCACATGTCGAGTAAGTGTCTGAGGCTGGATTTGAAGTCAGGAAGATGAGTCATCCTGACTCTATCCACTGCACTACCTAGCTGCTTCACTTTTTTAAGCTTAGACAAACAAGACAATAAATCAAGCCCTGACCTACGGTCTTTGCTGATTTCCAAGGTACAGTTGCTCACATTGAGAATTTAACAAAAATTGAAAAATCTGCGGGGCTTGGACCGACTCCAGCACTCCCCCCTGCAATACCCCGCTGCCCTGCCCATCAGAAAGGGCAGAGATGCAGAAAAGCTTTGAGGAATGAAAAAAGGGTTGAGGGGATTCTCAAACCGTCTCAGTCTTAGTGAAGGAAGGCCAGGCCATCTGGATAAATACGAAGGGGTCAGGCAGCGTTGGTGAAGAAAAGAAGAGAGAAGGAAAGGGCAGGAAAAGCTACTCTGGGGAGTGAAGTAATAATAAATAATAATAATAATGATAATAAATGGCTGACATAGGGCGCTCAAAGGTTTACAAAGCACATTCAGTTCTCAGGACGGTCTTGTGAGGTTGCTGTTTTACAGATAAGGAACTGGAAGGTTAACTGATTTCCCCTTAGTTTCACTATTAATAAGAGTAAGAGACAGAATTTGAACCCAAGCCTTTCTAACTCCTAGTTTAGCAATCTAATGACTACACCACGATGTGATGAGTCAATAAGGGTTGAGCAGAAAGAATGCCAAGCAGCATTAAAGGCCCCATTTTAGTTGTTCATATAGTTATAAAGAGAAACAAAGGTTTCTATTAAGGAAGTACAATAGGTTATTGACATGAACTTGAGCTTGAGACCATGTAATGGTAATTAATTTGTTTGATCAGATGTTAAGTAGATCCTAGTAACCTAGTGTTAAGTATAGAACTCTGTCCATTGGTGAAAAGGTGTGAATTCCCCTGTGACCTGGAAGAATGCTATTGGCTGAGACACTCCCC
>JAQQSW010022412.1:0-10464 GCA_028646575.1 Pseudocheirus occidentalis
ATGACCCTGTCTGAAATTAACTAGCTTTGTTCTCTGTGGACAGACAAACCAGAAGCCCTTTGCTGGCTCTGAAAGTGAAGCCTTTCCATTTGAAAGAATCACTGAATCCTATAAAGTTGGCATCAGAGTGTGTCACAGTTTATATCTGAGAGGATGACCCTGGATTCCAAATGGTTCACTCTACATTTTAATAGTTTCAACAGGAATGATCATGATGACGATGATAGCTATCCTTTATACAGCAATTGAAATGCACAATTATTCTCTCATTACATCCCTACAACACTGGGAGGTGGGTGCTTATTATTCCCATTTTGCAGTTGAGGCAGAGGATAAATGACTTGCCCAGGATCACACAGATCACAAAGTCTTTCTGACTTCAGGTCTAGCATTCTGTGCAACTGTAGATATCATACCTTACACTGGACTGACATCTTCCTTGATACAATATCTACCCATAGCTCTTATTTCTGCTCTTTTGAGTCACCAAAAAAAAATATTAATTCATCATCCAAATCCAATGTGTATGATTAAAAGAATAGTGGTGTTATCAAGGAAAATAGGAAGATTGTTAGGCATTGAGAAAAAAATGAACATATACAATTGAATCATCTTTGGAGAGTATAAATGAACCCTAGAAAAAATGAAACTGGTCATAATGGACACTTTTTTGGATATATTGCTACAGTCTTTTTTTGCTAGGATTTTGTTTAAAAATTTTGAATTGATTTTCAGTAGTGATATTAATATATAGTTTTTTGAAGGTTTTTTGTTTTTGTTTTGTTGGTTTGTTTTTGCTTTATCCCTCCATGGTTTAGACATTAGGACTACGTCTCTTAAAGAAATTAGTGGAGTGCTTTCTTTCCTAATTTTTGAAAGTGATTCGTCTAAATAGATTGTTCTTTAAAAGTATGTTTGAAGTCATGTGTACATCCCATTTGGACCAAGATTATTTTTTTTGTCCCTCCCCCACTTTGGGTGGTTTCTTATACCTAGTTCAGTTTTCTTTTCTGAAATTATAATATATATAAAGATCTCTATGTGGTATTCTGTTAGACTGGGCATTTTATGTTTTTGTAGACAACTATATTTTAAAAAATTATTGGGGCAGCTAGATGGTGCAGTGAATAGAAAGCTCACCCCGAAGTCAGGAGGACATGAGTTCAAATACAGCCTCAGACACTTCACAGTTACTAGCTGGGTGACCTTGGGCAAGTCACTTAAAGCCAATTGCTTTGCTTTCTTCCTTCAGAAAAAAAACACCCCTCAATTTTATTCTTTTCATTCCTTCTTTGTTGTGGTTTTACTTTTTTTTTTGCTGTTAATTTGATTTTTCCCTCCCTTTTCATTTTAATCAGGCTAGCTAAAAGTGAAAATATAGGGTGCACCTAATATAGGGTGCACCTGTACATGCCAGTCTCCTGAATGATAAACTTCAACCTTCTCCTCATGAAAGTGCCTTTGTGCATGGATCATGTCAATGAATCTCTCCATTTTATATGGATGTGCCAAGTTTTGTGGCCACAAAAACCTATGTAGTCAAATCAGTCATTTCATTCAAACATCTGAAAACTTTTCCCTAGATAAACAAACAAATACCCATTGCAACCTACTATGTGCCAGGTGCTTTGCTGGGTACTATATGTCCCAGAAATTCTAACTAAGGCCATAAAAATGAGCAAAATCTGCAAATGAGGGAGCAAAGAGAGTGTAGGGCAGAGAACCAAGGGGTCAAAGGAAGAAAAAGAAGCACAACAAATATGCCAGGCACTGGCCCTTGGCAAATAGTATGTCATTTGAGCCTCACAGTTATTGGAGGTAGGTGTTATCTCCATTTTTCAACTGAGGAAACTAAGGAATCCAGAGGCTAAGTGACTTGTGCAGGGTCACACAGCTTGTAACTGTCAGAAGTAGGATTTGAA
The DNA here is from genome assembly GCA_028646575.1 of Pseudocheirus occidentalis. NCBI lineage: Eukaryota > Metazoa > Chordata > Mammalia > Diprotodontia > Pseudocheiridae > Pseudocheirus > Pseudocheirus occidentalis. Next base: position 1,923 of record JAQQSW010022412.1, read on the forward strand.
CTCAGGTCTTTCTCATTCCAGGACCAAGTCTGTATCCAGTGAGCCATCTAGCTGCCTCCATATACAGTGAATTACATAATTTGAATCCTAAGAGATCTTAGCAGATGGGGACAGCAGACTAAAGCTTGCAAGAGATAAAAATTCAATAGTGATAAAAAATATAGAGCCTTGCGTTTAGGTAAAACCCACACCCAAGCAAAGAAGAGGCAAAAGAAGCTCAAATGAAAAAAGCTCTATGGATTTTAGTGGACCAAAGGCATGACTCCACTGGGCCAAAAAAGCCAGTGTGAGTTTAGGCAGCATCAATGTTCCCCAGAAGTAGGAGGGGGTGTCTTCACTGTACTTTGTCCCCATTAGAAAACATGAATAAGTGAAAAGGCATTGAGTGCTTTCTATGTGTTGGGCTTGCATTGCAGATTCAAATACAAAAGCAAAGCCAGGGCCTTCCCTCTAGAAGCTTACATTCTAATAGGGAGATACATATCTGAGATGCTGCAGCTAGTTCTAGTTGACACATTTCAGAAGGACCCTGACAACCTGGAGGGCATTCAGAGGATGCTGAGGGGACTTGAAACTATTGTACAAATGAGGACTAGCTGCAGTAACTGGGGGAATAATCTTCAGATGATATATTGGAAAAGAAATTAGACTTTTTCTGCTTAATGCTGGAAAAGAAAGCCAAAAGCAATAGATGGGAGAGGCAGATTTTGAATCAAAGTGAGAAAAACTTTCCAGTCCAAATCCAACCTTAGACAATTACTAGCTATATATACTTGGGCAAGTCATTAACCTCCCAGGAAAATGGGGACAGCAAAAGGCCCTCCCTCCCAGGGTTGTTAGAGGGTAAAATGGGCTAATATGTGTAAAATACTTTGCTTAAAGAGCTGTCCAGGTGCTGGCTATAGTGGTTGTTAGATCTCAGGTTCCTTTAGGGTAGAGACTTGTCTTTTGCTTTTTTCTTTTCATCCCCTGTACTCAGCACTGTATCTCAAACACCAAAAAAGTACTTACTAAGTGTTTGTTGATTGATTGATTAGTAACATCATTTCTAACTCAACTGGAATGAAGGACTATGAAAGGGTAACAAATGCCAAGGAATTAAGTGGTTATTTGTGATAAGTACATGGAAGCAATGAAAATAGACCACTCATTTAAGAGATATGGTAGTAGGGGAAAAAAACAGATCTAGGAATCTTTCTTAAATCCTAGATTCTTTACTGTAAATACTCTGAATTCTCAATAGGTATTATTTTCTTCTACTAAAGAGCTCCTTTAATACCTCACCGTGGCACAAAGGTGACCCTTAGCTTTTACAAAATATACAAGTTATTCTCAGTCTTGCTACTGAGTTGGAAAAGCTCCGTGTATTTGTCTAGGGAGAGCTGGTCTTCCAGGGATCAATTCAGATATGTTAGGAGGAGCTCAGTGACAAAAAGGTGTATCCAAAAGGATTTCTTGCAACAAACAGTTAGCTCCCAAATGCTATCTAGTAAGGTATAGAGGGATTCCAGTCTACACTGGTAGAAGGAGCATCACGGGAGACAAACTCACTTTATTTTTCACCAAGGTCCCCTAAAATGTGACAAAGGCATTAGGAAAAAAATACTCACTTAGACAATCTAAAAGCATCATCAATCAGCTTCATCCTATCAGTGGCTGTAATAGCCTGTATGAAACAGAAACGACAGTTAGAACAAAATTTGTTAAAGGTAACAATCAATCTTAATAAACATTTATTGTGTTTGTTTTTAATAAGTGGTTGCATCATTAGCATGGCATCATAGAGAGAAAACTGGCCTTGAAAGTCAGAGGAGCTGGGCTGAAGTCCTAGCCCTACTGTTTATGATCTAGGTGATGTTTGGGTCTCACCTCTTGGTGATAATATGTCCCGTGCATCTCTTATTGAAAAATAAGCCAGTAAATTTATTTTTTCCAATTACAGTGGTAGATATTTGGATTAAAGGATTGTAAGAAAAATGCTTTGAAAAACAAGTGCTCTCTAAAACATGAATTATTACAATGAAATCCAGTGGTTTGTCCAAATTAATCAATGATGCACAATAAATGCTTGTTGATTAATTATACCAAATGCTACTTGAAATAACTGGCCCATTATCATGCAAGCAAGCATTTGTTTCTTTCCAGGGTATTTGACCAATTTATATTATCAGGGAGTACAAGAGGGTTAGGCAGTAGGAAGAGTGCTGGACCTGAATAAGGAAACCTGTGTTTGAATCCTCCACTGAGCTCAGTGACCACGAGAAATCTTTTCATCTTTTTCTGTCTTAGCTCATATTTATACATTGTGTTAAGGTTTGCCAAGCAGTCTACATACACTCCTCAACTATAAATAGAAATAATACTTATACTTTCTCACCCTGTTTTTTTAAATAGAGATTTGGCGATTTGAAAAAGAGGCAACTACATGGCACAATGGATAGACTGCTGGGCCTGGAGTCAGGAAGATCTGAGTTCAAACCCTGGCTCAGACACTTACTAGTTCAGTGACCCTGGGTAAGTCACTTAACCCCTCAGTTCCTCTTTTGTAAAATGGGGAAACACTGGAGAAGGAAACACCAAGAAAACCCTATGAACAGTCTACGGGATCCTGAAGAGTCCAACACAACTGAACAACCAAACAAATGTGAGCATTTGTCATCTGCCACCTAGGGAAGCAGTAGACCCTCAGGGTTCTCTACAGTCAGGTTCTAATAGGGATTGGTGGTTCTGTGTCACTTGTGGGGGAGTGGGAAGATGTCATTTAATAACTTGGAACACTCAGTGTCACCCAGAAGTTTTCTCCAAATAACCTAGCACAGGAAAGTGACTAGAATGTCCATCCCTTTTAAACCAGAGATTAGATACATGTTATTAAAAACAGAAAGAAAGGTCCCATCTACACCCAAATATTGATAATGACATTTCTTTGGCGTAGCAAAGAAGCAGAAACAAATTAAGTTCCCATCAGTTGGGGATAGTGAAACAAATCACAGTACATCAACGCAGTGCTGGAAATATATATATAGATATATATAAATCTTGAAGTATGTAATACATAAGAACCAAGGCAGAGGAAAGCAAGCAAATCCACAAGAACAATAAGTTAGGACAACAGTGGAATGTATTAAAAAGAAGAAAGGGAAAAAGGAGTCAACAGTTGGGTGAGGATAATGACTATGCTTGACTCTTAAGAGGAGTTGAGAACATCCACCTCTCTCCCTTCACTGAGGATGTGGAGGACTATGGATGCAGAGTATTACTTAAACTGTCAGAAACCGTCAGTATCTTGGTGAGCTTTCCTAAATTGCTTTCTTTTAATCTTTGACACTAAGACTTTGTTATTTAAGAAAAAGGGAAGGATATTCAGAAATTAGTGTGATTTTTTAAAAAAGGTATCAAAAAAGAAAAATTTAATCATAAAAATTAAGACTCTCAGTAATTCAGATTTTCAGATCCAGCACTTCCACAAATAGCCCATCCTCACTGGTATCCTAAATGACATAAAAGAACTCCTACCTAAGCTCCAACAGATAAAAGAACAGAACACATTTCTTATGTAAATAATTAAAATGTACAAACAATTAAAGTTGATTTCTTACCTTTGGATCTTTTTCAAGCAACAAGCTTATTTTCTGCCAACCCAATTGATCATAATTAACAATATAATATCCAGTTGTATTCACATTTAAAGTCACCCAGTCATGTTCTGAATCTGATAGTTGCATTTCAGGAAATACTTCTGCAAAAGGAGATTTTTAAAATATTGTCTTAAAACAGTTTCTCATCAGCATTTAATGTACATACTTACATTTATACATTGTTAGTTCTAAACCACAGATGTACCAAAGCAAAGACAAAAGAGCTGGTAACTCAGTGACTTCTTGCTTCATTAAAATGAAAAACAATTGAATTGTCTCTGTTTTTGCATACACAATACTTTTCAATGAATGTTATATTTCCATGGCAGATTTAGAAGCTACTTTAGTTTCAAATGTGATATTTTCCAAAAGCAATTGATTTCAAATTCTTGAAATTCACTTGAAATTCAAGTTCATATATATATGAACTAATTTTTTAAAGAAAGTGGGAAGGAAGATACTTACTGCTGCTTTTCTCTAGCCAGACTAGTGGCTGTACAGTTCCACTTTTTATCCAAGTAATTGGGACAATCCATGTGTTACTTATTGGAGGAAAAATGAAATTTTCATGTAAAATAATATACATTCCAAATAAATAGAAAATGAAATTTTAGAAGATAGGTCCCCAAATTTTAGCTCCCCTTGCCTCCTTTTTGTCATCTTCATGTTCCTACACTTCTACTTGTATTTCCTTCTTCCCTCTCATTCCATTCTACTTTCTTCCTTTGACTTTATGCTTTGTCATACTCAGTTATAAGCAAGAACACCAACTAAGGACACTGATAGGAAAACTTTTTACATAGAATTTTAGCAAGTTAGTTGACAAAAAATGGAGTTTCTGCTACATATTTAGCTAGTTGGCTTCCCTGAAGGATGCCAGTCAATTGGTGACATACACAAAAATATCTGTGATAACTAGATTGTAATATACTTGAAGACAGGGGAATAGAACTTATTCACCACTGTATCCCTTTATAGTACGTTGTATGCAATAGGTTCCCTCCAGATATTCTTAAGATGGAATTGAATTAGATCCTCCCCCACAAAAGGAGAGTACAGAGCTAGTTAGGAAAAACAAATCAGTCTCACCAATAGCTTCAAAATATCTATCAGCTTGACAAATGTTCAATAGACTTTCCCATATTCATTTTTGTATATGAACAGAATAATTTCTCTAATGGCAAATGAGTGAGTGTCAATCTCCTGAAGAAATACACTCATTGTACAAATATTTTGTCATATTAAAATTCTTCCTCTCCAGATTTCTGTGGGACTCAGCTAACTTGCATGTCTCTAATCAAGGTTTCTACCTATTCTCAAAGATCTTACTATTCCTTTACTGATAGGTCTGAAATAAACAATACAGGTGATATCTGCCTGTTTCACATGCAGATAAGGCAACTCTTTGATTGGGCACTGATGAGAACGGGGAAAATCCATTGAAATTTAATTGAAATTTATTGAGTAGTGTTTTATAACAATTGGAATAGAGAAACAAAACCAGCTCAAGAAATTGAAATGAACCTTCTCAAATTCCAGTCATCTTTGTCTTTTATATTTGTCTGCTGCAGCCTCCTTGTTACTCCTTAGAATAGCAGTCAGGGAAGAAAGACTAGTTTACTGCAGCTCCTTTAAAAGAAAACCTTTCGTCTCTCAGGAAAACTAAACTATGCCCACTCATCTCTCTACACTGTGTCCTCTACCCTCATGGGATGAATTGTTGCTGTCTGAAAAAGGGGGAGATACAGGTAAAGTTCTAAGCTGGTTTCTACACCTCTAGCTTCACTTTGCATTGACCCCCCCAAGGGAAGAATTACATCTCAGCCCCATACCCATGCTGACCATATTCAGCCCTGCAGCAAGATGGTCCCAGCCCATGGCCTCCAAAACCCAGTGCACAGTATTTAATGAGAACACTCCTTTCTCATCTCTAGCACCAGCTTTCCATTGAGCAGAACTCAATCACAAAGAAAAATAAAATAAAGAAGGTCAAACCAATATACTTGTGTAAGGGAGTCGTCTGGTTTTTATTGTTGGCGAGAAAAAATGGTTGCTGGTTGACCATGCCAGTTGACACATCTAATGTTATAATTGGAAATCCACTCTGGTGTGTCCATTTGTCCATTATGATTTTTACTGATGTTGGCAAGAGAACTTCAGCCTGGTTGTCTAGAACCTATATTTTACACAAAATCATAGAAATATGATATAATAACCTTTGACAAACATCCTCTTTGAGAACTTCCTGTGCTATTCTACCCAACATTCACCGTACACCAATGGGCAACAATTAGATTCAGACCTTGGGTTTCTCGAATGGTCAATGCTGAGTAGTCTTTCCTCATATACATCCTGTAATTGTTCTCCTAGAGTCTTTTGGTATAAATAAAACTCCACAGTTTTTGGATGATAAAGTAATACACCATACCAAATTATTATACCACATACCACAGGAATTTTCTAACTTGCAGCAAGAAAACATTTGTAAGCCATCTTCTCCATAAGAATGAGCTCCTAGAGAGAAGAGGTGGTCCTCTTTTCTATTCATGTCCCCACCCAGTACACAGAACATTGCATGTAGTAAAAGCTAAATACATTTTCTCATTCATTCTTTCACAGAACACAGCAAATGTAAATCACTGGACATAAAGATTGTGCAAGTAAAAAAGGAGAAAAAGTACCATTTGAATATGATTCCATAGATCATCTTGCTCAGCATTTGAGAACGCAAATGTTTTCAGATATGACTGTGGAAAAATGGAAGTTCTCATTAAATGAATGACAGTAGATTCACTCTTTGAAAGTAGAAAAAAAAAGAAAAAGTAGCATTCGCAGTTTAGAAAACTTCAGTTTTTTCAGACTTACTTCAAGTGCTGTAAGGAACACATTCTCACCAAGAAAATCTGACATCATCCGGATAACACAACTTCCCTGAAGCACAAGACAATGAGAACATATCATTTAAATAAAATGAAGTATTTATGAACCAACAACAGTAATTTGGGAAATAGTTAAATGCCTGAGTACTCAACACATCCTAAAAATGAATTCTATTTTCCCTCCCAGTATCCATGTTATCTTTTCTTTATAATGGTAAAAATGTCATAGAAAGCTGTCCTTGAGTTGAAGCTTAAACTTCAAAGTCCACTGTGGAGCTGTTCAGCGTAACTACACATGTACGGCCTGCATGGAATTGCTTGTCTTTCCAGTGGCGGTGGGTGACTAGGGAGGAATTACATAATCAAATGTAAAATATATATATATATACATATATATTCGTATTATTGTTTTAAATACATAATAATATTTTGTTTTATTATTGTTTTAATTATTGTTTTAACTACATAAAACTGGGAAGATATACAGGCACTGGGGTAGAGAGACAGGAAGAGGACATAGAAGAGAGCAGACTGGGGGAAGGGCTTTACAGGGAGATCTGTTTTGGGGTTGTGGGTAGGGGAAAGATGGGAGGAAAATTTGTAACTCAAAATTTTGTGGAATGAGTGATGTAAACAAGAAAATAAAAGAAAAAAGAGAAACATTTTTAACAACAAAAAAACCCCATTGGTAAAAAACAAAACAAAACAAAAAATGCCCAACAGCTTAAAGTGTCCTATACTTAAAGAAAATCTAGCATAAAAAAAAATATAGGAAAAGTCAAAATAGTTGTTAATTGTTTACATGATAAAAAGATCCTCTACCTTACAAAATGATTCAGCATCCATTTCCAATCCTATCTCAAGCAATTTCTTGAAAATGCTAGAAAAGTGATCTAAAGCTGTCCTTGAGTTGAAGTTTAAACTTACTCCAATTGAGTAAGGAGGCTATATACAGCACACAAAAGAATAGGACTTGAGACCAGAATCCTTACTCAAACAATCTCAAACAATTACTAGGTGGGTGTCCTAACTGTTGTTAATCCTCTTCTCTTATATGTAAAAAATGTATAAAGAAAGCACCTGTGTTCCATGGTTGTTTTAAGGGTTCAAAGAGATGTCCTACGTAAAGTGCTTTTATCCCTCCAAGCATTAATTATTATTGATTATATTTGGAAAAAATCAGTTCCTAACTTTGTCAAGGTCATCTGGTGCATAACATGAGGTACATCTTCTGGAATGGAAATCTTACACCAGCCAATTTGTTCTGTAAACTACCAACCCCATCTTTTCACCATTTTTCTTAATAGGTACATAACAAAATGAGATAAGTCATTTCACTTACTTTATTGTAAATATATCGGTCAAAGAGGTCCCTTATTTCTTTTGTTTCTGTGTAGTTTTTTACTTCTGTGGATACAGTTCGGTGCTTCATCACATGATCATCATTGAAAACATCTCTCATGTAATTAAGATAAAAGAATTCATTCTGAACCTTGAAAAGTAAAAAATGAGTTAGTCCCAAGAAACATGAGATTCAAGATCTCTGAATGTATCCCTAAAGTGGTATCACTGGAGGGGAATAATAGTCTGCATTAAATTGTATTATATGTTTTATATATATATACGTATATATATAATACATGCATATATATAATATATATGTATATAGCATTATATATCAGTAACTGAAAGGAGACAAAGACCCATGGAGCTCTTCTAGCCAATGTGGAGGCTGTGACTGTTAGAAAGTAGCCTGGCCTCCTTCAAGTCCCAGCTAAAATCCCGTCTTGTCTGAAAAGCCTTTCTCAAACCATCTTATTGTTGAATGCCTTCCCTCTGGTGATTTTCTCGAATTTATTCTGTATCTATCTTGTTTTCCATGGTTGTTTTCATGCTGACTCCCCCCACATTAGACTGTGAGTTCCTTGAAAACAGGGACAGTCTTTTTGCCTTCATTGCATCCCTCATATTTAGCACAATGCTGGCAGGTAGTAGGCCCTTAGTTATTGACTCTTTGGGCATTAG